>AYEL01090353.1:0-15948 GCA_000484575.1 Olivierus martensii | reverse complement strand
ATAGGAGAATAAAACAGCACTATAAGCAAGGTATTCACAGATTTATTAATCAGGAAATTCCTGATTAATAAATCTGTGAATACCTTGCTTATAGTGCTGTTTTATTCTCCTATTGACGATTAAAGCAAGTGTTTGTGATAGTTTGAGATACACTATATTATTTACTTTATTATATGTGTTTTACTATCGTATAACACACTAAATTGCACTATTTTATACATAACACACAATTTATTAGCCCTTAAATGTTGGAATGAAGTCTTCCAGCAGATACCCTAGCACCCATAATCTTCTCTCTCTGTTGCAAAACTTTGCCACAGTTGTCCTAGGAACGCCATACTCGAGTTAAATTTTAATTGTTCTATCTTTCTGCACTTTATCTACAATTTTTTTCTTTGTCTCTTCGCTCAATGGAGCACTTTATCTACAATTTTTTTCTTCGTCTCTTCGCTCAATGGAGTGTTCTTCTTTTTGGAATTATTCCTCTGGTCAGTTTTCTTTAAACCCATCCTTACATCTCACTCAAAAAAATAATAATTACAAATTTTTTACTTTCTGCAAAATGTAGAATTGAAAATTAACACAAACAACATGGGCAAACACCAAAGTAACCCAAAAAGAACTGACAAATAGTGAATGACATCATAAAATTCCATGCACACACATGCACAAACCCATGAAACTCAAATGTTGGATTGCAAGACCATCGAATTGCGAGGCACCACTGTATAGAGTAGAGGGAGGCAACCTCCAGCCCGCAGGCCACATTATTTTATTATATCTAATACCAACACTATGGTTTAGATATAATACATAGTGTTATTATACCTTACATATCTGTACCTTCTCTTTTTTAAATAAATACTATTATCATCAGTTTACATATCTGTACCTTCTCTTTTTTAAATAAATACTATTATTATCAACTGTTTTTGTTTTGGCTTGAACCGCTCTTCCGATCTATATCTAATACCAACGCTATGTATACTTATTCACATTATTTTATTATATGTAATACCAACGCTATGTATACTTACATCAGCCACATTATTTTATTATATCTAATACCAATGCTATGTACTTACATATCTGTACTTCTCTTTTTTAAATAAATACTATTATCATCAATTGTTTTTGTTTTGACCCATAGCCCACCATAAATTTTTCTATACGGCCCCCTACAAAAAAAGGTTGCCCACCCCTGGTATAGAGGATGCTTGCTTGCTTCTAGAAGAAGAAATATTTCTCAAGATTCAGCATTTGATGATCAAAAATTTGTTCATCACAATTTCCATTATTGAACAATAGCAATTATCCAGATGCCAAGGCTATAGTTCAAGAGAGAATATACTGTCATTCAATTTATCAGATTTCATATGAAAAATTTACAAAAAAAAATAAGAATAGACTAAGAATACAGGTTAACTTTGATTTATAAAACAACAATTTTACACACAAATATAATTTGCATCAAAATTTAATTTTAAAAGCCTTTACTTTGATTTTATAAGAAATTTATGAGTGAAAGTCTCAAACTTGAATAAAACACTCCTTGTTAACATGAAGTAATACATGAAAGATGGAAACAATAACAAAGACATTACTCAAGTATTTTTCATATAAAATATTTAAAAATTTAAAACTGTTCTATGTTCTGCATTTATTTGAAATTTGAATTATTCTACATGTGGGTGTATATTCTGCTAAATTTCAGTATATTGTGCAGTCAGCCAGATTCATCATGTGAATCTTCATTTAGGCTCAATCCTCAAAATTTATACAAGATCATTACTCAAGTATTTTTCATATAAAATATTTAAAAATTTAAAACTGTTCTATGTTCTGTATTTATTTGAAATTTGAATTATTCTACATGTGGGTGTATATTCTGGTAAATTTCAGTATATTGTGCATTCAGCCAGATTCATCATGTCAATCTTCATTTAGGCTCAATCCTCAAAATTTATACAACAACCTACTGTTGATGGCCAGATGACTACATGATAAAAGTATCTTACAGGATCTGGGTTCAGATCCTGTAAGATACTTTTATCATGTAGTCAAATTTTCATAAGGGATTTGGATCCAGCTCATTGAATCTCATCTTTCAACTAAAGGCTGACCCACCAGTGATGTAAGTGGCTTGGGATAGACACTATAATGCCTCACTGCTTAGTACTCAGTGGAAAATGTTGTAAAGCTAAATGCAAAAAAAAAATCATGGATCATTCACAATCATAGTAGAGTGGAGTGGCTTGGGATAGACACTATAATGCCTCACTGCTTAGTACTCAGTGGAAAATGTTGTTAAGCTAAATGCAAAAAAAAAAATCATGGATCATTCACAATCATAGTAGAGTAGTGCATCAGTTGAAGGATTTAGTTCAATGAATCTGGACTACTACTGAGAAAAAGTAGGTCTCTGATTAGAATTGATTCCAAAACTTCAGATTATAAGACAATGCTCATATCATGCATCTGGCTGATCACTGGTGGGTCAGCCTTTAGTTGAAAGATGAGATTCAATGAGCTGGATCCAAATCCATTATGAAAATTTGACAATGTAGAATTTTGAACCCAGATCCTGTAAGATACTTTTATCATGTAGTCATCTGGCCATCAACAGTAGGTTGGAAAGCAGCATAAGACAATGGAGAAGAGCATATTATATTAATGGATTTTGATAATGTTCAGAATGAATTATTATGATTATTAGTTTCATATAAAGAATATTGCGTAGATTCATCCCACTTCTTACATAATTATGAGTACTACAGCACGAATCAGAAGTGGAAAATTTTCACTTCTGATTCATGCTGTAGTACTCATGATTATAAAGAATATTTTATTAAAATTACTAAACAATATCAAATATATTTTTTCTTTATAATTTTTAATCTGCTTTCCAATCAGAGATTATTAAACATCTAGGCTGTTCCAGGGTTTATTGCGAACTACCCACACTGATTGAGTTGGCCAACAGATCGTATAGGTGAAACATGGAAGTATGTGACCCAGAATTTGAGCTTGGATTCTTCAGATTGTAAAAAAATAGCTTTATTATGCAGTATTATATTCTCAATTCTATGCCATGATTAACATATTTGTTGGGGCCTTTAAGAAAATTGCATTATGAAAATTAATGTTAATTATAGGAAGTTCTTAGAGTTTCTGCTTAACTAGTTCCTTGATTTGAGTTTTTTAAAGTCTGAAATATCAAATTGAAAATACAAGCTGTAATTGCAATAAATTAGAAATGTTCATAAAAAGACTTTTTGATCCATATACAAAGCTATATAGTTGAGTATAAATGAGTTTGTAGCAAAAACTCTGTTGTCTTCTACAAAATCAGAAAAATAAAAATTGTGACTGAAAAGCAGTAGCAGTATGTCTTTTGGTTTTAACAACATATTAAATAACTTCCATTTCTTCTTCTAACTTCTGCCTATGGCAGTAGTTCATCTATATCAGTAAGGTGATCAACTATTTTTGGCACAAAAGGAGTACGCTGCCCACCTGAGATTGCCCCTCAAAACTGCCCGAATATTTCTAAGTCGAGAGCCGAATGACCTTTTTTTTAGGTCTCGTATTTTGTGTGACGTGAAATGAAGACACCAATAATTGGTCGTCTTCATTTTTCATTGGATATGGTGATTGGGTTTGTGGAAAAAAAACTGAGTTTTCTTCAATCGACTATATTTATTTTTAAAAGAATATGAAAATGAATAGTAATTCTAATATTTTAAATTTATATGACTTTTAATTATTGAAATCATATTTTTGTGTTGTATGAATTTTTCTGGATAATTCTGAATTTTCTTCCAATAGTGCGTGCACGTCAGAACAACTTGCATCCCCCATGTTGAATTTAATCGTTAAAACTGCAGCTAATGTCTTTACAGATAGTTGCGATTTTTCACTGCTCCAATAATCATTACCAAGCGAAAATACTCTCTCTACAGCTGCATTAGTGCCGGGGCAACATAGTGCATATTCAATCAATAATTTTAAGTTAATGTATAATAATCGTTATAGTTTTTATGTTTTCAGGAGTACAAAGGAGTACAAAATAATGCAATGGAGTACAAAAGCAGTACGGTTCACAAAAAAGGAGTACAAAACTCCCTAAAGGAGTACATTTGGTCACCTTAATATCAGTGTTGTCCAATTATAATGAATCCCAGGGCCATAGCTGTGTTTACTAGAGATGCGGAGGGCTGCAGTTACAAAAAAGAGGAAAGGGCTTTGGTATTTGATATGCTATTGTCTCAACAAATCTAACGCATAAATATAATGCTTTTTGGAAACCAATTTTATTTCCAGATTAAACAAACCTTATTAAAAAATTATATTTATCAGATTTCATCCAATAAATATGTTAACAAAAAGTTATAAAATATAAACAGTTAAAAAATATAAAAAGTATCTATGTACCTATTTAATGTGATAAATGAGGGCGGGCAGCAGCATTTACGAGGGCTGGATATTTACATCCATTCCTATTGTAACTATTCGCGGAATATGTAAAAGAGAAGAATCTTCAAGACAGGTTCTGAATCAATTCTTAACTATTTTCATGTTAGAAGATGCACTTTCACAAAAATAAGTACTGTACTACCAAACACTGATATTACTTTCTGACCAAAATCACAAAAGTTAGGAAAATTTTTGTTAAACAAAGCTGTTTACCCATGTGATTTGTTACGAAAAAGTCATTTTCCCACCGCTCCATATAAATAGTCTTATATGGAAAATATTGTCCCACAATTTGACAGTTTCTCAATTCGACACTACTTCGGTGACGGATTAGTGTAGAATTGCGAGGCACCACTGTATTCTTTGACTTGTTGCTGCTACTATTTGTTTCTCATTCAAAGTCCTCAAGAATCTTAATGCAGATTCAATGAATTCAATTCCCTCAATCAATTTTAATATAGTTATGGTCTGATCTATAGGCTCAGATTAAAATCAGGTTATTCAGGCATGCTTTATTTCCAAATTTAAATAAGATCATTGAGTCCTCTAAAATGAAAGTTCATTACCTATATGTATATGAGATGCAAATTATTTGTAACTTTGATATAAAAGCAGAACAATACAATGTATAGATAAATTTGCTCATTAATAAATTGGATATGGGGGAATGATTAGGTGCAAGATAATAAATTGGGGGTACTTGCACACAATATTCTGAGTATATAACTAAAGAAATAATAGCAATTTCCAGCTCCAACTGCTGGAGTAAACTTCAGATTTCATATAGGGAAATAACTGTCAAGTGACATTTAGAAGAAAATATTTTCTTCAGTTTTTAATTTTAAGCTTCCAAAAATTTAGAATTTTAAAAATTGTATCATTTATTGATGATAAAATCTGATCAGTAAATGAAAAGGTGTGTTTGATTTTTTACATCTTAACATTACATTTATTATCATTATTGTTAAAATATTAAAAATAATTTAATTTCTATAGTTAACAATATTAAAAAGAATAAATCACTATTAAATTAAAAGCTTAATGTCTTGATTTATTGATCATTTTTGCAATTTATATCATATTTATCGGTCAAATTCAATGGCATAATGTTGATACCTTATGCAAGAGTGCTTTATGGTTTCTATTTTAAAACTTTTTCAAAGTTAATTCTTAATTTTTGATAACTATTTTCAGAGTATTTATCAATATGAAAACAGTTTCTAATATGATAGATCATTTAGAAACATTTCACATATGGACAGATACTCTGTTCTCCCAAGTTTGCTGGTAATCAAAATTCTACATCTGTCTGCAGACAAGGGATGTAAAAGGGTGATCTCCCAGTAGGGCTAGTAGTTGAAAGGAGAGAACATTTTGATCTAATTATTAAATTTTTAGACTAGACTAAACTGACAAGTTATCACTATATAGTTAATTTCAAATTGTTAAAATTACTAAATCAGAATAGATTATTTAGTTAGATTTGGTTTAATCCCCTATGTCATTTGTCATTTAATATCTGGTTTAAAAAGATGTTTAAGATTTCAATTTCAGTTATTTTATGTAATAGCCTATAATAAATTTCCAGGTTGAATTATATAGAAATACATAGAAACATTGAGAGTTACTTTTGGTCACTGTGATGGTTCTTGAATGCATTGTGAAAATTGCTAAATCAGAATAGATTATTTAGTTAGATTTGGTTTAATCCCCTATGTCATTTAATATCTGGTTTAAAAAGGTGTTTAAGATTTCAATTTCAGTTATTTTATGTAATAGCCTATAATAAATTTCCAGGTTGAATTATATAGAAATACATAGAAACATTGAGAGTTACTTTTGGTCACTGTGATGGTTCTTGAATGTATTGTGAATATGTACATATGCTATCGGCAAAGTCCGATAACGATAATCAAAAATCACTTCTAAATTAATATAACTGTCTGGAGAATTAATCCACTCTGGCCTCGGTGGTCTAGCGGTATGACGTTGGGACGTTAGCCCAAAGGTTCCTCGGTGGTCTAGCAGTATGACGTTGGGACGTTAGCCCAAAGGTCCCCAGTTCCAAATTAATATAACTGCCTGAAGAATCAATCTGCTTGTTGGCCCTAGTGGTATGACGTTGGGACGTTAGCCCAAAGGTCCCCGGTTCGATCCGAGGAGCCTCGGTGGTCTAGCGGTATGACATTGGGACGTTAGCCCAAAGGTCCCCGGTTCGATCCGAGGAAGATTTTATCTTCAGATTAATTTGTTAAAAATTCTAGTTTAATTATTAATTAATAGATGGTACCACTCATTGATTTAATAAATTAATAAATAAATATTCTAATTACGAAATGGCGCTAAAAATTAGTTTAAATTAACTAATATTATTAAAATTCCATTATAGAATCAAGGGATTAAATATGACAAGATTAATTAGTACATATGCTAACTTGCCAAGTATTATCTAGTATACATTGAAATTGATATTTCACTGTTATAACAGCTTTGAATTCAGAATACATTATAAAACACACTGTACTTTCAGTTGCATAATTTAATTCATATTATTAAAATTCCATTATAGAATCAAGGGATTAAATATGGCAAGATTAATTAGTACATATGCTATCTTGCCAAGTATTATCTAGTATACATTGAAATTGATATTTCACTGTTATAACAGCTTTGAATTCAGAATGCATTATAAAACACACTGTACTTTCAGTTGCATAAATTTTTTTATAGTATGGTAAATTTAGACATATTTATGGACAAAATGTGCTTACAGACAAAACAATTATTCATTAGTTTAATTCAATTTAAAGAGACAGGAAATATGATGATCAAGAAATTCCCAGGCTGACCACTAACATCTGAAGAAAATGTGGAACATCTAAGATAACTGTGCTTGTATAGCCCAAAAAAGTCTATTGTTTATCAAAGCATGGAGCTCAGCATTCCTGAGATGACCATCCAAAATGTCTTCATAAATATTCGGGTTGCATACAAAAAAGTCTATTGTTTATCAAAGCATGGAGCTCAGCATTCCTGAGATGACCATCCAAAGTGTCTTCATATATATTCGGATTGCACATCCTATAAAATTTAGCTCAACTATGAAATCAAGCAAGAAGATAGTCCCAACATATTGAATTTGCTGAATTCATGGTGAGTGAAACTGACAATGATGAAAGTTAGTGACATTAAATCAAACAAATTAAGTTTAGTGATGAAGCAACTTTTCCTATAAATAGTTGTGTTAATTGCCACAATTATAAAATTTGGGGATTCAACAAAACAAATGAAATTTTTTAACACATCTGTGAGTCTCCAAAGATAAATGTTTGGTGTGGACTAATGCATGATTGTGTGGTGGGCCCATTTAGGTTTGCTGAGAAAACAATTATAGTCAACTTGGACATATTAGAATTTTGCTTTCCCTCAAATTGATGATATGAAAAGTGAAAAAAAAAAACATAACTGTCATTTTCTGGCAAGTTGGAACCCTACCCTATTACTGTCTCAATGCACTAGAGACACTCAATGACAGGTTCTCTAACTATTTGATTGAGGGGAACAGTCCTGTTTTTTGGCCAGCAACAAGCCCCAATTTGACTCCTCTGGATTTTTCTTGTGAGGCTATATTAAAAACATAGTCTAGTCCAGTGATTCCCAACCTTTTTTTGGCCATGCCCCACCTAAGCATCTTTAAAATCCTGATGCCCCTGTGACATATAATTTTTATTATTCAAAAAATGAACTATTGACATGGAGGAAGCCTAAAAAAGACATTAACTTGGTCTAAACAAGCTTCCAAAGAAAATGGCATCCATGAAAGAGAAAAATAAAAGAAGGAAAGGACATATTAAGTACTGAGGAAGAAATCACTAAGGAATTGTCTGAAAAATAATATGAATTGATATGAAAAAGTAGCAAAGTTTCAAAACCACCGTGCACATTCTGATTTTAATTTTAAAAATGCATATGTCACAATATATATATTCATATACTGTATATGAGGCCCCTAGAACCATAAGAAATACAAAAAATTCACTGTTAATTACTCATTCTCGATTTGCCCTGCGAAAAAGTAGCAAAGTTTCAAAACCACCGTGCACATTCTGATTTTAATTTTAAAAATGCGTATGTCACAATATATATTCATATACTGTATATGAGGCCTCTAGAACCATAAGTAATACAAAAAGTTCACTGTTAATTACTCATTCTCGATTTTCCCTGCTTAACAATCAAATTGCCTCCTTGTGGGGCATGCACTCCACATTGGGAACCACAGGTCGAGTCTATGCAGAGAAGATTTGGGATGTACATCATTTAACACATTCCTGATCAGTTGAGGTGCAATAAGGTTAAATTTAAGTTATTAATTTTTGTTTTATGATGTAATTTGATCTGTTTGTTTTAAATAAACCAGTCTGGTAACTTTCTGGGTTTTAGCTTTTTAAAATACAGAAGATTTGTTACCTTTAGGGAACTGGGCCTGAATGCAGACCCCTCTAATAGTGTTTTATGATGTAATTTGATCTGTTTGTTTTAAATAAACCAGTCTGGTAACTTTCTGGTTTTAGCTTTTTAAAATACAGAAAGTTTGTTACCTTTAGGGAACTGGGCCTGAATGCAGACCCCTCCAATTAAAACTGGAGGTGAAGAATTCTAAATTGAATCTGTAACCTCACTTGATAAAGCACTTATCTTGACTTATTCTTTAATATAACTGTTTTTAGTATTACATTATTATGACATACTAATATCGTATAATTTATGTTCAGACACATTTTGTCTTACATAGAGTTTTGCAAAATGATCAACCTATGTAACTTGGGAACTGCCTGTATTATATTTCATGAATTTTTAATAAATTTATGGAAAAACCAATAATTAGTAGCTACTTTATACTATAACAAAAAAAGTGAAGAATTCCATAATTTTCAAAAATTTTTAAAAGTTTTTATTACAATTGTAAATAAAAACTTTTTGTTTCTGAAGTGAAGAATTCCATAATTTTCAAAAATTTTTAAAAGTTTTTATTACAATTGTAAATAATCATTTTTTGTTCAGAATGTACTAAAAAATTAAAAATTTTTTAATTTTTGATATTGGAAGGCCAAATTCTTTCCACTCAATAGAATACATCAGTGGCACATGTACAGATAGACCAATGTAATAATCATGTGAGAAGTCAAACAAATCATATAGAACTATTTACAACTCTATTATGCCTTTAGGTACAAGTGTAATTTGGCACCAATAGTATGACACATGGAAATGGACTACAATTTATTGAGAGAGAATATCATTGCTGCCATAATGATTGTCATGCCTGAAATTATTGAGTATACTGGGTAATTAGACATCTAGATGTTTGTAAGCAATGAGGAGTGCTCATATTCAAACACAAATGATGAAACAGAACTTAAAAGTTTTTTCTGTAACTTTTAACATTTATAAATAATTTATTTTTAAATTATATGCTTTATTATTTATTTGATCATGAAATCATGGACATCTTTTTTTGATGATACTGTATATTCAGATAGATGAAGTGAACTTGTAAAAAGAACTCAAACCAAGAATCAATTTCACATAGATATGGTGTTAGAAATCAGAAGTTCCATTTTCAGCAATGCAATTTGACCATAATAAAATTAAGTAAAGATTAATAAAATCAATAGTTTATGATTAAACAATGCTTTATCTATCTAAAGTAAGGGTGGGCAACCTCCGGCCCACAGGCCACATTATTTTATTATATCTAATATCAACGCTATTTCCGGCCCACGGGCCACATTATTTTATTATATCTAATACCAACGCTATTTATACTTACATATCTGTACCTTCTGTTTTTTAAATAAATACTATTATCATCAATTCTTTTTGTTTTGGCCCATCGCCAATGCTATTTATACTTACATATCTGTACCTTCTGTTTTTTAAATAAATACTATTATCACCAATTCTTTTTGTTTTGGCCCATCGCCCACCATAAATTTTTCTATATGGCCCCCTACAAAAAAAAGGTTGCCCAGCCCTGATCTAAAGAAATAAAAATTTATCAAGTTTCACTGTCAAAGACATACTGACACTTGATACTTTTAGCAACTTCAAAAATGATTAAATTTAAAGAAAATCAATTTAGACCAAAAAATTGTCAGAAAAAATAACTGCTTTAAAATACAATAGCACATAGTTCCATCCATATTTATTTTAATGAAAAAAAAAAAATATCACTTATACAATAACAAATTTTAATCAATCAGAAAAAATAATGTCACTCTAGCAGTGGATACATATTGGATTATTTAATATATTTTTTTTTAATCTATAAAATAGGAATATGGAATGTTTACATTGGTCTAATAATTAAAATATAAAATATTTTTTTAATAAATTATCATCAGACTAATGGAACAAATTGTATTTTTTTTATCCAAGAAAAAATTTTCTAATCCAGAAAGATTTTGCATATGTACTATCTGTATTCAAGTTCATTTTTTTTTACAACTTCATCAGCATCAGGTTGAGTTAATCTAAAAATATCAGTCAAACAACAGTTAACATTATTCAATTTGTTTCAAGGTAAGAGGCAGAATAAGCATCTATTTACTTGAAACTTAAGAGACCTCTTTCATTCACTTGAAATCAAATAAAATGAGACATTCACATTAGCAAAATCTTTTCAATTTATTTGATGCAAGCAACTTGTTTATAAAATAATTTAGATAATGTGAACAATATAAAAGAAAAAGATATAACTTGGCATGGCATACAATGATATCTTTTACACTAAATATAAGAACTATCAGCAAAAGATTATTAGAATAAACAGAATTTAAAATTTTCATTTATTTTTAAATATTTTGATTTAAAGTATATTTGATTTTGCAAGAATCATATTTGACAATAAAAACTGGACTTATGTGAAGCTTAACCATCAACTGGCAACAAAATGAAAAATCTAACTATAATATGTAAATGGCCAAACTCCTATCTTATTAAGAACTGCCTAAGAGTCAATGCAATATTGAGGAGGGCTACTTATAGAACAAAGTAGTGTCAAGAGATCTACATCCTAAATATTCAAATTAGTTTCATGTCTAATTGTTTACAATAGCTCTAATTTATAGAAAAAATAAAAAATTTAAAATATATAGATATATTTTGTAAATACAGAAAAATTTTAATTTTATTCAAATATTCAAAATTAATGAGATTTTATTGCATTATTGTGGTTATGAATTCTGTATAGTATATATATAAATATGCAGTGCAATAATGTCAAATATATGATTGCTGGAAATGTTAAATGACAGTGGAGCAGGCTGCATGCAGCAAATCAGTTGAGTTTGACATATCTGGTCTAAGTTGCAGTTTTTCTAACTACAATCACTGCAATTCAACTATCTAACTTATATGGAAATTTGGCTGTGATGTATACATCAATTATCCAATAGAAAAATTATGAAGAATAACATCAAAACAATCCAACTCAATGGAAAAGTGGTAAAGATAATGCATAATTGTACCAGATCAATATTTGGCCTTGGAAGTCAATCTTAGGTAATTATTTCATAAATTCCATTATTAAATTTGGAAAACATTGAAATTTTTTTTGAGATGATGAATATTAATTATTTTCCTATTCTTTTTTGTATTGTACTTCATTTTACCCAATTATGGATAACGACAAATGCGAAAATTCAAAAAACAATAAATAATATAGATATTCATATTAAAAAACTAATAAAAATTCTTGCAACTGATAACCTACGTATATTTTCATTCAATGAGCATTACATAATATGAATTTTAACTATTATTTCATTGTAATTCAGTATATACAATTTAATTCTCTTAATATTTAGTAAACAATCATACCTTCAAGTGATAACCATGAGAAATAGGCTATAATTGGCATTTTTCTGATTAACAATCTCATTATATTAAATAATCGATCAATCGGAATATATTGAAGATTTATGAAATTATATATCTAACCTGAGTTAACGATAACTGCACAGGAAGCGGCATTTCTCCCGAATAAGAACACGAAAACCAACAACTCAAACAGACAGCAGCAGATCTATCAATATGATGTCGAATTACGTCAACTTCCCTCCGATAAATACATCAATAATAATAATAAATTAATTCATTTAAAGAAGAGGGTATTAAAAATGGTATTACTGAAAGCAAATGAAGAAATTTTTCAGGCAACCGATAATTTTTGAAAATTATCGTTCTGTTCAATTTTCACATGATCATATTGCATGCGCTTTCCACAGTGTTCTTTCTTAAGTGTGAGATAGATGAGAGGAAGGTAGCGGATTAGTGAATGTTTCCTCAGCTGGTAGTGGTCACTATAGTTAAACGGGGACATCAGCAAGAGCAGGTCAAACATGTGAACTCCAAACATGTTTATTCACACCTATATGCTATACGAGTTTAAACTGAAACAAAAGCTTGCAGCGCGAAGAAAAATATGCCAGGCATTCGATAGGAATGTGATAAATGACCGGAGAATATAATGGTGGTTTAACAAATTTAAGGACAGTGATGAATCCCTCCAGGACACACTATGCACAAGACGTCCACAAGTTTAACAAATTTAAGGACAGTGATGAATCCCTCCAGGACACACTATGTACAAGACGTCCACAAGCTGTAGACAAATACGCATTCAAGACAGCTATTGAGTCTGATAGTGGCCAAAAATTGGGAGAAGCATTCAACTGCAGTACAAAAACCATTTGACCACACCTTTATCAGTTTGATAAACGATATAAAGTGGGACGATGGATCACTGAGTTTATTGTCTCAGAAAGCGACACGAGTAAAATGCTTGTGTTTTTCTGCTGTCTCATCAAAGAAAGGATTCGTTTCTGGACAGAATGCTGACCTGCAATGAGAAATGGGTCCCAAACAACAAAAACTACTATTGCATCAACAGAACATTATGCTTTGTGTTTGGTGAACTGTTCGGGTTATCGTGCATTGCAAACTGCTGCCACCTAGCAGATAATCAATGCAAATGTGCACAATCAATAACTGGAATGTGTGCATGAAATACTGAAAACCGTGGAGCAAGTGCTTGTGAACCAAAAAGATGTCATTCTGTTAGAGAATAATGTGAAGCTACATGTTGATAAGGTTGCCCATGACACCATTATCGGATTTGGTTGGGAAACATTAATGCATCCTCATTCCCCTGACATTGCACCTTTCGGATTACCATTTGCTTTATTCATTAGATAATCATATATGAGGATGACAATTCTAAATCCTCAATGAAATGATACACGCACTAGAGAAGTTCTTTGGTTCATATTCCACTGAGATCCATAATCTGCTCAAGCATTGGAGACAGATCATTGTTGCTAATGGGAACTATTTCTGTTTTCCGAGTATATCTTACTTCATATTATCGTGTTTCTCTTTGTATTTTAATTAATATTAATATTTTTATTAATTTTAAATTAATATTTTTTCTGCACATCCTCTTGCGCAGTGCATGCTTCAACTTCATTTTCTCGAATGGAAATGGTATTATTTTTCTAACGGAATTGGATTCCTCCAATTTTTATGCAATTTTTGTGGTGGAATTACTTTCCTACGATCAATATTTTAGGAGATATTTAGGAATACAGAACCCTTCAGAAAGGCATAACTTGATCTATAATATTGCCAGTTTTAATGTTTTTTTTATTCCACCACAAAAATTGCATAAAAATTGGAGGAATCCAATTCCGTTAGAAAAATAATACTATTTCCATTCGAGAAAATGAAGTTGAAGCATGCACTGTGCAAGAGGATGTGCAGAAAAAATATTAATGACGGATTGTAATTTGGAAGAAAAATGTAACAGGACACATGCTTAACAGTTTTCACGTATACACGATATGTATGTATGTATGTATGTATGTATGTATGTATGTATGTATGTATGTATGTGTGCGTGTGTGTATGCGTGTGTGTATGCGTGTGCGTATGTGTGTGTGTGCGCGCGCGCGCGCGCACGTATACACGATAGTTTTCGAGAAAAACTAAAGTTCTGGTCCATAGAAACATGGGCATCCTGTGTGTGCGTGTGCGTGTGCGCGTGTGCGTGTGTGAGTGAGTTGAAATTAAATATGTAGGAAATTAATATATGATTATTATGTGTTATACAGGATGGAAAAAAGTCTCTAACCCTACAAATAACTTGATAATTATCATAGATTTCAAAAATCTATTAATGCCAACAAATAAGATATGAGCAATACTTGGCTGGGCTATCTGATGGTGATCTTCAAATGAGCTGATTATGCAAATGAATACACTTCAAAATCCTATCTCATAAACCATAATAGATATGGAAAAATTTCCAATTACAAACTTGTTTACCATTCAATTCTGAACATATTAAAAAAACATCAAAATTGGATATGAATAGTTCACCCAAAAATGAAACAAAAACATTTTTACATGCAAAGGGTTGACACTTATTTCTGACATGTAAACAAACCAACACTAAAACATAATACCCCAAATCAATAAATTAAAAATGCAGAGCTTAATCAACAAGCAAAACCTCTTCAAAGATGTTCTCAAAATGTTTTCCACTAGCATCCAATTACAGTTAATCATGATGTTGGATGGAACTCCTCACAGTCTTTAGTGTCAGTAGAAATTTCTGCACAAACAGTAATGATGCGACCTTGAAGATGTTCTACTGTTGTTAGCAAAAATGAAAGTTGTTAGTCTCATCACTTGCTGTTTGTGAGTGACCTGATTTTGGGTGTTTTAAGGAATTGACATGTGATAGATCTAAGTATTCATGCTGAAAGATGTCTTTCCTGATAAAGTCAAGCTGCAGCAGCACCATAGCATATAGCCATGGCAATCATTTCATTATGTACTCAGCCATTACATTGATAGCCTGTACAGTTGGTTGCAGAAAGATCTGAACATTAGCGGAAACGGTTGGGCTTTCCTACAATATGCAAAAACGGATCGCGTAATTACTCCAGCAGTAGATCAGTGTAAGTATAACGTGGTAGCGATAATGCAGACAGTCGCTTAGCAACGGGGGTAGGAAGGTGAATTGAATGGATTTTAAATTTATACGACAGGACACTATTTCGTTGATTTTCTTTACTTTTATGTTTTATAAATACATTAGGTAACATAATAAATATTAATGTAGCAAATTAGGGATATAAAATTACTGGCAATGACTGAATTAGCAAGCAATAATCTGCATACTCAGGTGCACTTTAATAAGCCGATTCAGACAACAAGTTGTTGAAGTCCGAAAAGTTCGGCGGAAAGTATCCAGTAGGCCCTATATCTATAAAATAAAAAATTGTGTTTGAAATGTTATAATGACTCGTTTTTATTTCTATCTGGCCAAATATAGGCTTTGCATGGGTTTCCAAACTTATTTTTCCGCAGAACCTTCAATGAAATTCTCACTAGTCATTGCAC
>AYEL01090352.1:0-21459 GCA_000484575.1 Olivierus martensii | reverse complement strand
CCCCGATACGGTGCATCGTTTGCTTACCGGGTTTAAGCTGGCCTTGTCCACATGTATTTCAGGCAAACATGGACAGTTATTGATGAGCAGTGAGTAGGTACCCTCGGATATAAACAAAGTGCTTTAAGAGAGCTACCTGGAGAGTAAATATAATTCTGGTTACATATGTAGTGGGCTACATCTCGAAACTGCGATAATTCGAATTTTGAGCGCAATAATTCGAATTTTGGTATCAAATTATAAACCGTGATAAATCGAAAATCGCGATAATCGAAACCACGATAATCGAGGTATTCCTGTAATTATATAATATGACTGAAAAATCTCAAAATTTTTTGATAATAAATAAGAGACAAATTTTAATGAATTTATAATTATTATTAAACTGAATTAAACATACTGCAATACATATATAAAAAATATTATTATATTTTGCATACATAAATATCAATAATAAAAAGGTTGTATAGGTTATTTACTAACATATACCAAAATTAATTATTATTAAGTTGTATCATCAATTTTATTTAAGAATATTTTATCAAAAATATGAAAATACTTACGTAGCTGGAGATATAAATGGCAAAAGCAAAAGAATTACAACAAAGATCTCAACATATAAAAATGTAGCAATTAAAGTCCATTGAATACTCATGATGGCAGAATATCTAGAATTAATATTAAAAAAATTAATTTTAAACAGCAATAAAATTATTATAGTTTATTAATAATTTGTTACATGTAGGCCATGACTTACAACAGGATTCAGTTTTGAACTTTATAACCATTACAACATACAACAATATTAATAATTTGTTACATGTAGGCCATGACTTACAACAGGATTCAGTTTTGAACTTTATTGTTGTATGTTGTAATGGTTATAAAGTCATAATTCCCAAAATTTATTGATTTCTCCCTACTAAAGTTTAATAGGACATTATATATGATCTTAATATAAAGAATACAAAACTACAAGAACTAGACACAATAAAAGGGCAGTTTCATATATCAGATCATTGGATCAGAAATTCAAACCCACAGAACTGCATTGACTGATCACAGAATTTACTGATTACATGACTATTATAAACACAAGTGGTCTTAAGTCAAGGACTACCTGTATATAAAATGTGAAATTTTATCAGTGAAAATTAAATATTTATTATAAACATTTTCTATAAAATTGTTTGCTGGCCATGCTTACAAGGGAAATAATAATGGAGAAAGAGTCCAGAATAGAGGAAATAATAATGGAGGGTGAAGAGGAATGGAGGAAGAGGTATCTGGAAAGTTTTGAAAATAAAAATAGATGGTAAGATTAAAAAATACCAAATGCAAATAAATTGAGTATCTATTCTATTATGAATATAAGAGAAATAGCCTGAAAATAAATTATGTAAATCTATTATCAACAGGAAATTTTATTTTGAAGAACAAATACACTATGGATAGAAAAAGATATTCTTACATTATTTTTCAATATAGTTTTTGCTGATTTTGATAAGTTATCTTATTACTTAAAAAGCTTGAAGAAGCCCCTCTTGTAAAAGTCTATGCTCTGCATATGGACAAAAGTTCAAATGGCTTGTTTCACATTTTCACTGCTAGTAAAATGCTGCCATCACATCACATTCAAAGCTGGAAATTGGAATTGTAGAGAGATGGATGAGACGTTCCCATCTGAATTTGGCAATATGATTGACTGCTGCTGTCACCATATGGGTTGTCTTCAAGGAAAACATGATATATGACCCATTCATAGTGGACAACTGTCTACACTTCATCCAAGTCTGTAAAAAACATCTGTTCACTATTATTATCCCCCAGAGTAATGAGTTCCACACAACACTTGATCACTTCTAATTACTGCTACACATGTGTAATAAGAGTTCAAGATCAATCATCCTATATTGCTAGAGGAAGGATACTTGTATTAGCACATGATATATTTTACACCCATATAGAGTAGATATTTACTCTAGCTCTTTGTAACTAGAATAAATATATAGAATAAACATTTCCAGTAATTATTTTCTACTTGCTCTGAAAATATATATACACAAAACTTATTAAAATTTATATAATACCAGATATTACCCACTCATATGAATGGTAATTCATTTCAAGGATCCATAGTGATCTTGGAATATCAATGGAAAATACTCTTAAAAAAAACACAATCATTAGATGGCAGCCATTATCAGATTACTGTGTCACTTGTGGAATTTTGTTTTTTTAAAAGAACTATAATTTCATTTTTTTTTTCCTTAATTTTCAAATTAATAATAATTGTTACAACAATGGTGATGATGTCACTCTAACAGATAGTGCCACAAAACACCCTGGAAGATTCGGGTTCGATTCTTGAGTTCCACCCCTTGTAAAAATTTATCACAGGATCTGGGCCTGGCTTGTCCAATCCTCTTCCTCCACAATCCTATTGATTCCTCTGTAACAGTGGGCAGCTTTGAAAAGGCTTGTTTTGCTTGCCATTTAATTCTCTTACTGAATGGAAAGTGGCAACATCTTTCGATGAATTAAAAAACATTACAAGCATTAATAAAAAAAATATTAATAAAGCATATAATATAAAAAATATTAATAAAGCATGTTGAAGTAATAACACGTGACATGATGATATCAGTGTGGCAATGTGATGTCAATGTGACATCTACGCTGGCTAAATTAATGTTAAATTTAATTACAAAACCAATGGATTCCAATGGATTTCACCATAGTCCTGATGTAACTTCCTCATGATGCAACCCTGATAAATTGTAATGTCACAATGATGTATTAACTTTTTAGAAGAACTACAATTTTAATTTAATTAAAATTGTAGTTTGTCTAAAAAGACAAATGCCACAAGTGGCACATTAACCTAATAATAGCTGCCATCTAATGATTCCCTATATATTTTCGGAGGAGTTATGAAAATATGGAGAATTAAGTTATGTAATGACTGACTTTTTGCTGGATTATGGTCTAAATTATCAAGATGATATTTAATATTCATCAAGCTGTTTATAAGTAGACTAACAAACTTGTGTTCAGGGAACCTATGGATTTAAATGTAACAATGAATTAATTTTATATTAACTTTTAACTTTAATTTTTAAAACTTCATGCTTAATATAAAATTAATTTATAGTTACATCTAAACCTATACAAAATACAATAGACTGCAATTTTCATTCCTCAATTGCTTCATTTCTCCATGATTGGTGATAGATTGATCCATAGTCAATCAGTCTAATATCTCTCTTTTGAGAAAAATCCTGTTCCCTTAGTTTGTTTTGCTATGCTCTTGCAGATTCCCCATGAAGTCATCTGTGACATCTTATATTATCAACTATACTTGTTATGAAAAGCCTGTGAATCACTACAGATGAATTTTTTCTGCTCTGTAATAATTGTAAATAGTATAAATAAAATATATGAATAGCAACATACATAATCCCTGTGATAGATGCAGTGAAGTGAAATTTATGTCACTGAAACAGACTGCTGTTTTACAATGTTTTTAGTTATACATAAATAGTCTTAAGTTGAAGAGAAATTTTTGGTTTTAATTCTTAAAAATCAAAAAGATTTATTTCATATAGCTTGATACCTGTGCTTTGCTAAGGTATTTAACTATTTTAAATACATTTTGACTCCAATAAACTTTCCTTTGATTGCAATTAATAATTTAAATTTAAGAAAGGATTTTTTCACTTTTTAGTGCACTTCTCTTTTTTTTTTGAAGTCTGTTTTTTTTATTTTTTAAAGTTTCTTAACTTCATTGTTTTGTATTTTATAAAGATATGGATAAATCTATAAGAAAACTGTTAGGGGACCACTGAAGAAATGCCCTCTATCAAATAAAAAATACTCCTTTTTACGAGGGTCAGTCAAATGAAAACCATAAATTTGTAATAAAAATTCGAAATTTGAGGTCACTGTCCTATAAGTTGGCAATATTATTGCTAGTTGTGTAAGGAATGTCCAATAGTTGGCAGAAGAGTGCAGATAAGTAAGTCATCACAGTAGCAATGTAACAATGGCTGCCCCACTTGAGAGATGCACCAAACAATAATAATATTCTATTATTAGCTTTGACAAATGAAGGTATAAAACCTATTGAAATTCATTGTAGAATGAAAGGTAAATATGGTTCTGCATGTTTGTCAAGGCAACAAATGTATGAGTGGAGTAGAAAATTTGCAAATAGTGTAACATCTGTGAAAGACATTCCTCATTTGGGTCAAGCACATCAAGTTGTGATGCTGAAGAGTAAGTGGACTTAAATCATGGTTCAACACACATTATTCATGATTCAAATAAACCTAATTAACTTGCCAAATTTAACCCTTGAAACGCAACAGAATTTTAATGATTCTAAATAATTTAGACAAATTATACAAATTATTAAACCAATGAGTAGCTCCATCTATTGATTAATAATTAAACTAGAATTTAAACAAATTTACCTGAAGATGAAAAAATCTGCCTCAGCCTGGGATAGAACCAGGGACCTTTGGGGTTCCATCCCAACGTCATACCATTAGACCACCAAGGCTAACGAATGGACTTATTCTTCAGGCAGTTATATTAATTTGGAAACAACTTTAGATTACCGCATCAGATTTTACCGATAGACCTATTCCTGACCGGACTGAATCTAGCCACAGGCCCTCAATGGCGCTAGCCAGGTAACAGACCAGCACAGTCATTAAATCACAAACATTATACAATCCAAACCTCAAGGGAATTTAATCCAAATAAACCTAATTAACTTGCCAAATTTAATTAAAAATCTAGTTGAGTTATTAATCAATAGATGGAGTCACTCATAGGTTTAATAATTTGTATAATTTGTCTAAATTATTTAGAATCATTAAAATTCCGTTGTGTTTCAAGAGTTAAATTTGGCAAGTTAATTAGGTTTATTTGGATTAAATTCCCTTGAGGTTTGGATTGTATATTATTCATGATGTGCTCCAATTTCATAAATTGTGGTAAGATGAATACCACAGCAGCTGACAACAGAGCAGAATCAGCAATGAATTGATGTCTGAAGAACTTGTGCAGCACTTTGAACGAGATGATTTCCTTACTAAACTTGTTATTGAGGATGAAACATGGGTCCACTAATAATTCTGGAAATGAAAGAGAGCAAGCATGGAATGGTATCATTCTTCATCTCTGAAACCAAAAATTTTCCCTGAAATATTAAGAAATCATCTAATATCATTTGCCTTTTCCTCTTTTGTTCAGCAAAGCAATTGTAGATAGCCAGACATTGCAACCCATGACATTTGGTCTTGATTTTTGATCTTCTATTTGTCAATAACTAGACATTGTAACCCATGACACTTCATCTTGCCTTTGAACTTCTATTAATTTGGATCATTTTGTATAAACTGATCCATAATTTCCGTAATAGTTAATTTGGATCATTTTGTATAAACTGATCCATAATTTCTGTAATAATGGTTAAACTTTTTTGAGAAAATCCGTTGAAAGTTGCTTTTGCTTTTCATTTTTAGAAATACAAATTTCCTCGTCTTCATGTGATTTTGGATTTATGTGAGTACAACAGTTTGAAAAACCATGCCAAAATGAATAAAAACAAAAAATGTTGAATTAGAAAAACTATGTTATATCGAAACAGCATTAAACAGAGCAGCATTTCTGTATACGGATTATATATTGGCTAAATGATATTTTAGTACATTAGCTAAAAGGAAAATTTTAAAAGTTATTTATCTATAACTTTGTTTCATTTTTCTGAGGATTTATATATTTTCAAGACTATTGCTTTAACAATAAGAGTTCAGACAATTTTGTGTAGTACAGTACAGTATCAGTATAGTGCTTTGCTTATACTGATGCATTATGTCCAATATTTATCTAAATATTACATATACTAGCAATCCAAAGATTCATAATTTCACTAAAATTCAAATATAGACCTCATTTCACTTGCATTATATTCTTCAAACACCAAACAATCATTAAAATAAATACTCAATGAGCAGGTTTATCATTCTATTACTGTAAAATTCATTTCATATCATATTTAATGTGTGGAATGTTTAAAGAATTATGAACCAATTATCAAATAATGAACTTTATGATTTTACAAACTCATCTAACATTATTGATATTCTGATTAATAGTGTTAATATTAATCATTATAAGGTGCATTGCATAATGATAAAGTCATTCACATTTGATAAATACATCGTTGGATAAATAACCAAAATTTCGCTAAGATCATATTATATATTAATTAAACTAGATTTTTATTTATAAATATAAATATGATAATTTAAAATATTAATAAATTACTTAGAAAAAGTTTTCTGAGTTTATTTTTTTAAATCATTATAGTTTATTCATTTTTTTACGCCCTTTCCAATCAGGCAGATTTGTAGGGTTAAGAGACAGAGCCAGTTCCAACCATGGGCTGCACCAATACCCGTGGAGGGAAGCCGAATGGTGAGGGACGAAGATCGCCTGGCCGTGCCCAGAGTTCCCATAAAACTTTTCAGGAGATGCCGAATCCGGGTCCTCCTGCGTGGCACGCCAACGCGTTACCACTTGGCCATCCGGCTGCCTCTCAATCCTTATAATTTCGCTTTTGGAGACAAAATGGCGATGTTCTGCTGAACGATTTAGCATCAAGAATATTTGATTAGCATAGTTACATTCTTTGGTAACTAATGGTTTCTCTTCGATTTAAGCTAAATTAAATTTATAGATTTAGGGATGATGGATACAGAATGAAGATATTTTTGTAAAGAATTTGCAATTACTAGCCAATTGGAATAACAGCAAACATATTACACTTGCAATCAGTGAATTTTTATGTAAAGCAACATTTTAATACTAAAATACTTCCTTTTCAGAAAGTATTCTAATAAAATATTTTCATTATTTTTTGCAGATGCATCAAATTACAAGTTATTTTTATATTAAACCTAACAGAATTATCCCAAAAACAACGTGGTCAAACTGGATTAATACGAAAAGTTAATAGGATTCATAGAATTACAAAGGAAGTACTGATGGCAACTTTAACCACGTGTTGGTGATGATGAATCTTTACATACGTCAAGTTAGGAGATCTACTCGAAATTTTAAAAATTTTAGATTCAATCGTTAGTGCCATGCATGGATGGTGTCGTGTAATTTTCGAAAGGATTCTAAAACGTATATTACACGTTTAGAAAATTATCCCGTCATGTAATATCTTCGACAGCATACAATGACTTTGCATTGTTAGCATCTCTCTATTCGCTGTTTCAAGCGATTGAAATAATGACAGATTATTGCTAGTTTCAGGAATAAGATATCTGTTTAGTTGTACAAAACATATTTATAATTTTATTTTTCTAAAATTATTTCAATATGTTAATTTGTAAAAATATCAGTATACAAGATTCTGTTTAACAATCGTATTATTTTTTAACATTAGTTGAAACTAACCTTCCTCAGAGTAACTCACCTATTCATTATTTGTAAAATACATCAATGATATTTCTAATCTATTTAAATATTATAACAATGATAATTCTCTTTAAATAGCTTGATGTGTAACTTTTTGGCAAATGGCATTGTGTTTTTCTTGTGTTTTCTCTTACCGCATTACAGCATAAAATTTTAGTTACTTACGATTACTGTCTTGTTAATAATTTAATAATGCTAATAAATCAGAGAGATCACAATTATCTTTTTGCACATTTCTCACAGAGTAAATGCAGTAGTTCTTCAAACTTTTTCGATATCGCGGAACATTTAATTTCAAAAAAAATTTTGCAGAAATACTGAAGTTAATAAAGCGACACAATCTTTAAACTAACAATAAAAATATACAAGTTCTTAACATATCATTTATTAAAATTTATAGGTTACATATATAGTATGCATATATTTTATAATTTCGCAAAACACTTGACAAGTTCGCGGAACATCGTTTAAGAACCACTAGAGTAATACAAACTTTATATTACATAAGAGAGCATCTATATACTACATCACGCTGCTACGAGAGAGCGAAGCAACGATCTATGGGAGAAGATAATCGGGTGCGTTCCAAACCTCAACAGACTGTCGGCCGGATTGGCCGTGTGGAAATGCTTTGTCTTTCCACTCTGGGGGACCTGGGTTCGAGTATCGGGTCCCACCCCTTGAAAATATTTATCATAGGTTCCGGGCCCGGGGAAGTCCTGGGTTCACCCCTTGAAAATATTTATCATTGGGTCCGGACTCGTCGATCCCCGTCCTCCACAATCCGGCTGACCCCTCTGCAGGGGTGGGAAACGGGTCCCACCCCTTGAAAATATTTATCATGGGGTCCCGGCCCGTCGATCCCCATCCTCCACAATCCGGCTGACCCCTCCGCAGGGGTGGGCAGCCTGTGGAAGTGCTGACCTCTCCGCAGGGGTGGGCAGCCTGTGGAAGGGCTTGTTTCGCTCACCACATAGTATTCTACCAGAAAGACCCCTCCGCAGGGGTGGGCAGCCTGTGGAAGGGCTTGTTTCGCCCAGCCCCTCCGCAGGGATGGGCAGCCTGTGGAAGGGCTTGTTTCGCCCCGCCTCCGCAGGGGTGGGCAGCCTGTGGAAGGGCTTGTTTCGCCCCGTCTCCGCAGGGGTGGGCAGCCTGTAGAAGGGCTTGTTTCGCCCCGCCACATAGTATTCTACCAGAATGGAGTGTGGCGTCATTTGTTAACAAAAAACCTCAACAGACTAATCAGTGATGCATAAAAAATTTCAGCAAACCGTTCCAAAACTCAAAAAGCCAATCAGTGTTGAGCTCATCAGACGCTTAACACTGTCATCTCAGTCATTGCTGACATTGTTTAACCAACATGGTGGAAATAGTAGTTCATACTAGATAAGATTTTAAAAGTACTGACAGTAGTTGACCTGGGTCCTTCAGTGTCAGCACACTTATTGTTAGTGGGGAGCCGGGCCAGGCCCAGCAACCCGAGATGCCCACTCAGGATGCTTTTCAGGAGATGCCCACTCAGGATGCGAACCCGGATTCTTCTGCGTGGCACGACAATGCGTTTCCACTCGGCCATCCGGCCGCCTAAAAATTGCAGACCAAGGACGCAAACCTACGCCCTCGTAGTTGACCTGGGTCCTTCAGTGTCAGCACACTTATTGTTAGTGGGGAGCCGGGCCAGCCCAGCAACCAGTAAAAACTTTTCAGGAGATGCCCACTCGGGATGCGAACCCGGATTCTTCTGCATGGCACGACAATGCGTTTCCACTCGGCCATCCGGCCGCCTAAAAATTGCAGACCAAGAACGCGAACCTACGCCCTTCGGCCGGATTGGCCGCGTGGAAACGCTTCGGCTTTCCACTTTGGAGGACGGGCCGGATTGGCCGTGTGGAAACACTTCGGCTTTCCACTCTGGAGGACCTCCGGATTGGCCGCGTGGAAACGTTCACTCTGGAGGACCCGGGTTCGAGTCTCGGGTCCCACCCCTTGAAAAACCGCGTTAAACGGGTTTTTACTAACCCAAAAGAGGGATCGGCCGGATTGGCCGCATGGAAACTTCGGCTTTACACTCTGGAGGACCCAGTGGATTGGCTACGTGGAAACGCTTCGGCTTTCCACTCTGGAGGACCCGGGTTCGAATCTCGGGTCCCACTCCTTGAAAATATTTATCATGGGGTCCGGGCCCAGCCCGTCGATCCCCTGGCCGGATTGGCCGCGTAGAAACGCTTCAGCTTTCCACTCTGGAGGACCCGGGTCCCACCCCTTGAAAATATTTATCATGGGGTCCGGGCCCGGTCCAAGTGTACAAAACACAATCAAATATTGAAGTTCGTCGGCCGGATTGGCCGTGTGGAAACGCTTCGGCTTTCCACTCTGGAGGACCCAGGTTCGAGTCTCGGGTTCTATAGTATCTCAACGCTTCGGCTTTCCACTCTGGAAGACCCGGGTTCGAGTCTCGGGTCTCATCCACGCTTCGGCTTTCCACTCTGGAGGACCCGGGTTCGAGTCTCGGGTCCTTTAAAATATTTATCATGGGGTCCAGGCCCGGCCCGTCGACCTCGTCCTCCACAATCCGGCTGACCCCTCCGCAGGGGTGGGCAGTCTGTGAAATCTAAATCCATGTCCTCCACAATCCGGCTGACCCCTCCGCAGGGGTGGGCAGCCTGTGGAAGTGCTGACCTCTCCGCAGGGGTGGGCAGCCTGTGGAAGGGCTTGTTTCGCTCACCACATAGTATTCTACCAGAAAGACCCCTCCGCAGGGGTGGGCAGCCTGTGGAAGGGCTTGTTTCGCCCAGCCCCTCCGCAGGGATGGGCAGCCTGTGGAAGGGCTTGTTTCGCCCCGCCTCCGCAGGGGTGGGCAGCCTGTGGAAGGGCTTGTTTCGCCCCGTCTCCGCAGGGGTGGGCAGCCTGTGGAAGGGCTTGTTTCGTCCCGTCACATAGTATTCTACTAGAATGGGGCCCGGCCCGTCGATCCCCGTCCTCCACCATCTGGCTGACCCCTCCGCAGGGGGGCGTCGATCCCCGTCCTCCACAATCCGGCTGACCCCTCCGCAGGGGTGTATCCTGTGGAAGGGCTTGTTTCGCCCCCGTCACTTAGTATTCTCCCTGAATGGAAAGTGGCGTCATCTGTTAACCTACGCCCTCGAGTCTCGAAGGCGCATGCTTTAGCAGCTAAGTCACCGAACTCCTGACAATTTACTGTAACATCGCAATAATTTAATGGACTATATCGTTGGCGTAGTGATATAAATGAATTTCGGCTCTCCCTTAGACTCAATACTGCCTTCCGATGCTAATTATGCAGCATTAATATTGGAACTTTGTAGTCTAAGGCAATAATGATAGCACTAACGATGGATGAAGATAGAATTTTTAAACCACCTCTGTCGACCGGATTGGCCGCGTGGAAACCGAAAAAATCCGGGACTAGACCCGGGACGCGAACCCGGGTCCTCCAGCGTGGTACGCCAACGCGTTACCACTCGGCCAGCCGGCCGCCCAGAGCATTAATATTGGAACTTTGTAGTCTAAGGCAATAATGATAGCACTAACGATGGATGAAGATAGAATTTTTAAACCACCTCTGTCGACCGGATTGGCCGCGTGGAAACGCTTCGGCTTTTCACTCTGGAGGACACCGGATTGGCCGCGTGGAAACGCTTCGGCTTTACACTCTGGAGGACCCAGTGGATTGGCTACGTGGAAACGCTTCGGCTTTCCACTCTGGAGGACCCGGGTTCGAATCTCGGGTCCCACTCCTTGAAAATATTTATCATGGGGTCCGGGCCCAGCCCGTCGATCCCCTAGTTTCGGGTCCCACCCCTTGAAAATATTTATCATGGGGTCCGGTCCCTGCCCGTCGATTCCCGTCTTCCACAATCCGGCTGACTCCTCCGCAGATGTGGGCAGCCTGTGGAAGGGTTTGTTTTTCCCCGCCACATAGTATTCTTCCAAAATGGAATGTGGCGTTATCTGTTGACAAAAAAGTCCCCTCCACGGGTGTGGGTGCAGCCCGTGGTTGGAACTGGTCTTACCCCTTAATAATCTCACTGATTGGAAAGAGGGATAAAAATGCAAAATAAAAAAATTAATGCGGCATTAATGATTGAATTATTTAAAATTTTAAGAATAAGTCCGTCCTTTTTGACGTAAATAAAAAAATTAATGCGGCATTAATGATTGAATTATTTAAAATTTTAAGAATAAGTCCATCCACTTTGACATATGTTCTTTATCTCTAACGAATGAATGCCGATTCATCCATTCATTAGAGATAAAGATTCATCACCATCAATAAGTTCTTTGTAAAACTTACGTACGCATAGAAACTTTTCAACTGAAGTCACTTTCATCACGCTATAAATTTCTATCGATTAATATATATAGTCCTGTCGCACAGCCAAACAAATTTTAGTAAAATTACTTTTTTTTATAATGAGTTGCAGAAACCTATATTAGTCATCATTACAAGTTAATTCTCTTCTGTCCGTGAATTGCTAAATGCCAAAAGTAATAGATGAAATATAAACGATTTAGTTTTAAATTCATTCAATAGATGGCAAAAGATGCACATTTTGAGAGAAAATCTGATGATGAAATATAAACGATTTAGTTTTAAATTCATTCAATAGATGGCAAAAGATGCACATTTTTTTTTGAAAAAATCTGATAAATAGAAAATTGAAAAGGCTTATCCGAGTAGCCGAAGCATTTCTGCGAGATATTAAATTACCGATATAAAACAAGATTTTTACAAATAGATATCATAGTAATTATTTAATTGCAATTAATTAATGGCATAATTACCATTATTGAATTTGCTGATAGATGGCAGTAGCATTTCATAAACTTCTTTAATATGGGCGCGTTTTTAAATTCAACTCTCTCCGTCACTGATGTACAACTAAAATGATGTCATAACAACCCATCGGTGGATGCTAAAGTGTCTGTTTTTTAAATTCAAGCCTTGCGCATCAAGATGGCTGACTATTTGGATGTTATTTTGTCTTCTGCTGCTAGTCAATTTTTTAATACCGACATAGAAATTATTTTTTCCAATGCAAAAAACGTATCTGCTGTAGAACTATCAGCAGACAGACAACAAACTGATTCTCCAATCTTAGATTTATTTTTTGCATGAAAGTGAGCAATCTTACATAAACTTCTTTAATATGGGCGCGTTTTTAAATTCAACTCTCTCCGTCACTGATGTACATCTAAAATGACGTCATAACAACCCATCGATGGATGCTAAAGTGTCTGTTTTTTAAATTCAAGCCTTGCGCGTCAAGATGGCAGACTATTTGGATGTTATTTTGTCTTCTGCTGCTAGTCAATTTTTTTAATACCGACATAGAAATTATTTTTTCCAATGCAAAAAACGTATCTGCTGTGGAACTATCAGCAGACACTCAATAAACTGATTCTCCAATCTTTAGATTTATTTTTTGCACGAAAGTGAGCACATCTTAAAAAATGACGTCAAAGTCTGTATCCACCAGCGTCAACCGAACAAATACTATGACTGATGTGGTGAGTTGGTGTTGAATCACAGATTATTTGAGACAGATAGGACACTCTCATAGGGGACTCTATTGTATACAAGAAACGAACGAAGCGCCTCTATGGAGAGTACTTGAAATGAACTCAACTATTAATGTAAAAATGATGTTTTAATCTATTGAAAGTTTTAATTATAAAAGCTTTTATGTAATAAAACTGCCATAAGATTCGTAGAAACAATAATAACTGACCTTCCACTATCTACAACAAAAGTGAAATGAGTAACGCCCATGGTAACGCCAGGTACTGCCAATAGTGGCAGCACCTTCAAATAACCGAAGTATCAACTAATCTGTTGTGTTGAATATACCAGTGACGTCACTGGTGAATTTACAAACAGTTTAACAAACATGGTGGAGTGTGTTGAATTAAATACACGTCCTATTACGTGAGTGATGGAGATAGGAATCGTTTCATTTGTTGGATTTTTAATATTTTTGTCACTTAGTATATGTTTTATGTATATTGTATGGAGATCATTAATTTACGTTTATCCATTCATTTATACGATAATGTATACATGAATTTAAGAATTATAGAAACTGAATTTTCGAAACAACAAGCGTTTTCCATGTTTCACCAATAAAAGATATTAAATGTATTTTTGGGAGCATCTTATAGCTTAGAGCTATAATACAGATAAATTTGGCCCTGATGCCCTAGCATTGCTCGTTCGTTTAGTTTGTGTTTAACAACTTACATAAACAGTTGATGATTGATGTAAAGTTGCGAATGGCGTGAAGATTTGCTGACAGGGTCATCTTGAACCCGTCTGGGCCTTGGCGCAAAATATTTTAACACCTTTAAAATTATTGGAAGAACATAGAAACGAAATCAATTAAAAAATTTCTTGCCAATTTTCTGTCATTTTGCAAACTCACACTACTCAGGAGTTTTCTTTTTTAAATTATGATGGAAAAAAAGAACCCAGTTTTTACAGTAAGCAAATGCAAAGACCCCATTTTCACTACCATGCTTAATAATAAGATTATTTTTCGCATTTCTATAATTTATATTTGTATTTTTAGATAAATGCATTCAACGAAAAACTGTTCTGTAGGCTATTGTTTTGAATTCTTACAACCCTGTTAGTCTAACTCGTGATAAACTTAAACACGTAACTTTCTTATACTTTAGCATATTTAAGATAAAATTACCTTTTTAATCCTCGACGCCCCAATATTTAAAGGACGAGGTAGAATGGGAATTGTCCTTCTTTAACAAACTCTCTTGTAAAGCGACATGTCTAATCTAAATAAGTCACTGACCGGAAATTGAGATTTCATAATTAAGTTAAGAGTAGTTAGTCTCTTTTCGATGATTTGAAAAACATAAAATATAAAGAGAGCTTGACATAAATGTTAATATAACTATAAACTGGAAATTATTTCTTGCACGACTTATTATGCAAATTAGCTTATATACGGGACTTTTATAATTTCTCTACAGTATTTAAATCCGTTATCGAGACAAAATTTGAGGTAAAGAATTGGCGTAACAAATGCTTAGTATATATATATATACGCATACTTAATTCGACTAAATTGATTGTTTATCGAGACAAAATTTGAGGTAAAGAATTGGCGTAACAAATGCTTAGTATATATATATATATATATATATACGCATACTTAATTCGACTAAATTGATTGTTCTTGTACGTAAAAGTTGAACTATATAGTGTCCCAAAAGATAACCAGAAAATTTTAAGAGAACCTTCGGCGTAGTATATATTTTTTTTAGGTAAAAAATATATATTTTTTAATATTTAAAATTATTTGTCCTGTATCCATTCCTGTTTGAAGATAACCAGAAAATTTTAAGAGAACCTTCGGCGTAGTATATATTTTTTTTAGGTAAAATATATATATTTTTTTAATATTTAAAATTATTTGTCCTGTATCCATTCCTGTTTAGGTCTATTTTATACGTTAGAATCATGTTTCTGAATCTTCGTTATTTCGTATTCTTTTATTTGTAGGAATTTTTTATACGTGAGAGAATATCAAACGTTCAGATTGAAAAGTAAACAATTCATTATCTAGAAATATTATGCAATGTGTCATTCATTTTAACATAAAATGAGATGAAATAAAAATAGTTAAGCTCATAAGATTTATTTAACAACTGTTTATCAGATGTGCGTTATGAAAAATCGGAGAGTAATCTATGGGTGGATTCTGCTTTTCACGGAATTGCCAAATGTTACCATTCGATAGATCTCATCAAATTGATCAAAAATTATAATAGAACCTTGGACGAAAGCGGCACCGATTAGAAGTTATTTCGAAAAATTTACCTCAGAATTAGTAAACGAACCATGTACTGCTGCCATGTTGAAATACAGTATATTGAAAATGTCACGTGGCGATTATCGTAATGAAGAAACTTGGTTTTACACCTTGTTTTAAAAGCCAAAAATACGCCGGGAATTGTTCTTACGATTATATGGGTTATGATTCTGTGCTGAAATCCATAAGTTACTTATGCAATTTATAGATTTATACATTATATATACATTAATTTATAATATACATATTTGCGTTAAGATGTATAATTACAGTCATCTTGAAAGTATTCTTGCCAAGGAGTTTGAATATAATTCTTGTGCGACACCTTCAAGATGTATTAAATTAAACACCCGTATAACGTGCTCTCCTATAACACGAATTTATATAACGAAATCGCTCTTCTATAAAAACACGAATTCGTGTAATTTTACATCTTGAAAGTGTCGCGCAATACAGTGTTTCTTTCAAGATGGCGTCGCGCACAGGTATCGATACGTCGTTGTGATAAGTACTTTTTCATATAGCTACTTATCGGTTCTGTTTTCGCGATTGATTTATATACCAATTTACTACTAGTAATATGACTAAAAATATTATGCAAAAATCTCGGATTCCGTGAAAAGCAGAATCTTGCCGAAACTATAACCATCTTATTAGTAGATACAAGTCTGTGATAACTAATTATACTGAAGTCACTGAATATCTAAAAAAAAAGGATCTTTCAGATTTTAAGAACGTTTATAATGATCCAAAAAAGCAAGCATACTTTTTTTTAATGATATTTTAATTTTTATATCTTTTCTCCCAAAACAGTTTGCTACTGTGAACTCATAAATTAAAGTTGGAGAGCAGATCCATCGTGGAAAACTTTAGGGCACCTACATATAAATTCAAAAAAAGATATTTCAATAAATGCTCAGAGACGTTTAACAATTTATTATTCGTTTATTGTTAAGAGTAGTTTTAGCTTTAGACACAAATTACGGTGAAGTTATTCCTAGTGAAGAAGATCTTATATACGTGTTAAATTTTAAGATTATTCCTCAATTTACAGATAGAACTTTGCTTTTTACAACTTCGTAACTTTATAACCTTAGAAGCTACCTCTTTAGAACAACAACCTACATCTTAGACGTAACAATCCTGTTAACTCCAAGTGAGTTATACTATTTATATATATATATTTATGAAATTACTAAATATATTTTCATTTCATCGTTTGCAGAAATCAATGTAATAATTTTTTAAACTTAATTTTTTTAATACAAAGAAATAAAAAATATTCAATTGCTATTTGCTATTTACAATTTCTTATACTAAACTGACAATATATTATTTTTATTCAGAGCTCTTATTGAAGATTATTTCTATTATTTAATAAAATCATCATTTCTATGTCTTTGTGAGAGGATGAAGGAGCACTTAATGAATAAACACAATCTCTAATCAAAAGACATTATATCCAGTACCTCCATAATCATTTTCTTCATATGAAAGGAATGCCTCTTGTTTATATAATCTCAAATACATATATACTGGTCTATCTATTCTCTCCTTTCTTCAATTTTCCTCCCCCACAGTTATCATTCAGATATTCATTATATAGGGCAGGGATGGGCAAACTTTTGGGAGAAAGGGCCATATCGTATCAATGAAATAGAGCCTAGAGCCACGTCCAGCATCTAATGAAAAATTTTTTCACTAGATGCTGGACCTGGGATGCTGCTGGAAAAAAATTGGTGGATATCATAGATTGTGAAGTCTAGAGAAAAAATTTTTCACTAGACTTCACAATCTGGTCCCCTTCACGGATGTGTGTTGCCATAATTGGAAGTATCCTACCCTTTAGTAATCTATCTGACTGGAAAGGGACATAAAACAAAATAACAATAAAGATCTCCCAAAATCCCAATTTCAGCTAATAACTGTCTGAGGTGATAAAATTCTCTTAGTAAATTATATAGCCAAAATAGAAAGATCCTACGCTTTTTTTAAGAAATGGATTTGTTGACTAAGATATCATAAGAGAGTGACAAGTTAAAAGCAAGCCAGTTTTTCTTAGTAGATTTTCATTGATGAATCATGAGTTTGAATAATGCCAGCAGTTCGATTTGTTGACTAAGATATCATAAGAGAGTGACAAGTTAAAAGCAAGCCAGTTTTTCTTAGATTTTCATTGATGAATCATGAGTTTGAATAATGCCGGCAGTTTGAAAAAAGTGAAAAGCTGTTTTCAGAGAAGCTCAACAGGGTCGAAATTCTTATATTTAAATTATATATTAAAATTATAATTTAATAATTTTAAATTTGAAACAACAATTAAAAACATATCTGTTTTGGAAATTGCACAAATATTAAATACAAACACCATGATTATTACAAAAGGTATTGAGTTAATTGATTGACAAAACGATTTTTATTTGATTTTGAATGTATTTTGCAATCAATGATGTTTATTCTGGTTCACAGTTAATCAAATTATTTTTGTAAGAAATATCGCACTCTGTAATGGCATTTAAAGTTTACTATATGAATTATTATTTATTACTTTTCTAGAAATTACATAAAGTATATATTGCTGAGATATGGAAAGATTTGATATTTTTTTCTATTTATTTTATTTATCAATAAAATTTTTGGCATTATGGCTATTAGTTAGGAAGGCTGCAGGATGTGGTTTGCCCACCCGATATAGGGTGTTCCTAAAAGATCTGGCCAAATTTAAATCATAGATGCTATTCATCAAAACAAAGCAAAAAGTTCATATAAACACAGGTGTGCAAATGTTTCCTTTTTAAGGTAACATAAGTGTAAAAGCATACAATTTAATATGTCTATTAGTTTCATCATGATTGTAAATTGTGGTTTGTAATCAATTGTAAAAAAATGAAGTATACATTAATCATAACACTGCAAGCTATTAGGACAATCTGTGAATAGCTGGAAATAACCCATGATCACCTGAGAATTGAAAACAGGGTATTTCATACAGTAACGTACAGTAGGAATGGTTAACATTGAAACAATGATGATATCTTCTCTCTCTCATTAATGCTATAGTAATGGACAAATGACTCATTATATCTAGAATTATTTCTCTCTCCTCGTATATCAAATATTATTCTTGAACTTGTAAATATCATACTACTGCACAAAAATTAACTTACACTAATCCTAGTCCTATAATCATTCTTACTATTTCACATAAAAATCAGAACTAAACTATTTAATAATAATAGCAATTACACAATTCAATGTTAATGATAACTGAAATGATTTTCCTAAAACAACACAGCAACCATGCTGGCAAAGTTTGTATACAAACATTGACAATACATCTTAATCAGAGTGAAATATGAGTTAATAATAGAATTTATATTAATTAAATTTACTGCATACATATTTATTTAAATATTTTAACTCTATCAACAGTACTGATGCATATCAACTAAATATCAGTTCTGCATATAATAAGCTATCATAATTGCATTTGCAATATATCAGAATAACATCAAATGTGCAAGTCTGCTGAAGAATTTACCTATTTAATAGATTTCCTATTAAATACTTGATTAAATTAATATTCATAATTTATAAATTGTTATTTCACTGTTATTTTCATTCAAAAAAACTTGAATGTCTAAATTATTTAATTACATTTCATATTGTTCATTTTTTTCATTAAATAGAAACTCTTCAACTTACATAAATTTTACTTTTCATAGAAATTTTTGACATGCAAAATATTTTAAAATTCATTTTTTATAATTTAGTATAAAAACTTGAATGTCTAAATTATTTAATTACATTTCATATTGTTCATTTTTTTCATTAAACAAAAACTCTTCAACTTACATAAATTTTACTTTTCATAGAAATTTTTGACACGCAAAATATTTTAAAATTCATTTTTTATAATTTAGTAAATAATGTAGTACAGACTCAGTCTGGCACCCTTGGGATTTGAGAAATGCCCATTTATAGAAAATGTCCAACTACATAATTTGCTTCTTAAGAACTCTCAGGGTGCGGCTATGCAGACATGAATTTAGCTGCGAGAGAGAGATTTCTGGCTTTATAGCTCTCATTGAGTACAACTATGCACGAGCGAAAGCTAAGAAATCTTGCGAGCGAGAGCGAGAAAGTACTTCTCTCTTACATCCAACTCAGTTTGATGCTTCTCACGGCTTTTGGCTTCTCGCTATATTATGCACCTGCACAATCTTTCACAATCTTTTGTTTCCAACATTGTTCTTGCTTATTAAAGGCATCAATCATATTTAAAAGAAAAATTAACTAATTGTGTATTTGCTAATCCCAAAATTTGGGATAAATGATTAATTGAGCTTAGAAATCGAAAAGTCATCAATATATAACATTATTAACAATAATTTTTTTCTTAAAGAGTAGTCGTCTAATTCTATCCATTTTTTTAGTCGTAAACACATTCCACGCTACTGCATGATAGTTTTAGTGATAGTTATGAGAGAGTGTATTATATTTTGCAAGAAGTTTGTTTTCTCACCTTCGTTCACTCTCGGAAAACTTTTCGCACTCTTGCGTCTGCATAGCCACATCCTTATATGCTTAATTCTAAACTTGTGATGGTAGTTAAAGACAATAAAAAGTAACATCACATGTTATAAAAGCAAATAAAAATTTAATGTTCCATATAATCTGATTATCACAGCCTTTTTTCATTTGAAAATACAAATAAAAGTCTAAAAACATATTTACACTATCATTCATTAAATGTGCAATAATACTAAGAAAAAAAACTTGGCTGGATGGCCCTGTAGTAAAAGCATCTGCTTACTATCTTATAGGACCCAGGTTCAATGCCAAGTTTCAATTTTTCAGGAGAGCTTTCTTTAAATACTGTATTGGCAAAGCAATCTAAAATAATATGCACCTATAATTATGTAATAATTTGCCCACGTAAATTTGACTTATGCAGTATTAACATGAATATAAATCTCATATAAGTCAGAGGATTCATGTACATTATTATATTTAAAACTGATTTTTTTAAATGTAATGAAAAATCATCAAGTTTTGCCATTAGAAGAAATGACATTTTAAAATTATGAAAGAGAATGCTTCAATTAATTAAAAACAAGCACATTAATAATAATATAATCATCAATACATAAAATATATAATTTTATCTAAAAACTTGTATCATTTATATTTTTAATAATACTAATTTTTATTTCAGATTTGCTATCAATCAATTTTAGAATAGTAAATTTCTTTTAACTGTATTTTATTTTTAAGAGTTTGATTTTTGTATATATAATTGCTAAAAGTCTCATTTCATTTATTTCCTAGACTAGTGTCTCCAAACTTTTTTGACTGCGTACCCCTAAGACAGAAAAAATAAATGGCGCGTATCCCAAACTGATTGAGCAGCTATCTACTGTAATTAGTGTTTTAAAGAAAAAATAAGACCTTATGTAGGCCTAATATCCAAAAAAGCTATAATTGCACATTATTTTTATTATAAACATAGATCATATTTATTTTTAATAAATCATTTATATCATAGATCATATTTATTTTTCTTATTAAAATTTAATGAGAAGAATGGGCTTGCATTTGTTTAATAATTTCTGAAAATGTTGGTTTGATGTTATCTGACACTGCGATACAAAGGTCTGTTTCCAAGTTTAATTTATTTCGATATTTAGTTTTAATACTCAGTGATCTAGCAGCTTGTAGAGTCTACAAAAAATATATAAAAACTGTTTTCACTGTACCCCCAGATATCGTCTCGTGTACCCCCTGGGGTATGCGTACCCCACTTTGGAGACCACTATCCTAGACAATAAACAAAATTCTGCAATATTTAAATACATTACACAATATAATAATTAAAATTTATAGTAAAAATAATAATATATTCCTAATAAATTATAGAAATTTGTAAAATTATTGGATTTTTCTGTTTAAATTATAAAAGCAATAAATGGAAAATAAAATTTGAATTCTTTTAAAATTTTCTTTACATTTTGCAACAATACTTAAGATATTTTTAGATCTCTCATAATAATTTTTGATAAAATTTATATTTTAATATAAATTTTATCAAAAATTATTTGTTTCT
>AYEL01090349.1:0-99187 GCA_000484575.1 Olivierus martensii | reverse complement strand
TATATATATTCATACATATACATATACATATACGTGGAATATAAAAACATACATAAATATTTTATCTTGCTTTAAATTTTCTACTGTTTTCTTAATTTTAAAACATGACAAATTTGATGTTAGATACTTCAGTGTTGACATGACATTTCATTAATTTACAGAAGTTGAAATTTGAATAACTTCGTAGCTGGTTTTTTTCTGGAAAAAAGATTTTTTTAATTGAAACGATCTAATATATATAAATTTGATGACAATATTTCTCATATAAGACTATGTAAAATAGATTAATTCGTTATCGGTCCCCATTCCTCTCCCAATATTACATTGTTAAATAATAATTATGATTTATTATATAATATAACAAAATACTTTTTATTAATATTATATGTATAGTCATGACTTACTATCAGCTAAGATTGTTTCATTCATTTATGTAATTCCAAAGAAATAAATAACTTTGAAATATGATGCAATTAATTTATATATGAATATTATATTATAAAAATATTTATAAAAGTATAAAAATATATGGCTTGGTATAATAAATTCATTATGCTCTGAAAAGTAGAATAATTATAACATGACTGAAGTACAAGGATAAAAATATTTATAAAAGTATAAAAATATATGGCTTGGTATAATAAATTCATTATGCTTTGAAAAGTAGAATAATTATAACATGACTGAAGTCCCTGATTTATATAGATATAACATATGTAGATCCATACTTATATAGAGATTCCATAACTTACAAATAAACTATATTAATTGAAGAGGATAGCTATAATGCAGAGATATGAGCATTTTTCTCCTAATTTCATTTTTCATATGTACATCATTTTATGTGCTTATTAGATTAGTTTTAATTAACAAGCTAGATATGGACTTTGATCTCTTCTGAAAAACTGGAAATGTGGAACTCTGAATTGAATCCTCCAAGGTGGTGACTGTTTACCATATAACCATCCAGCCAACTTGTGCTTATTCTTTATTATAATTACTTTTATTATTACATTTTTGTGATACATTAGTTCTGTATAGCTTATGCTCTGATATTCATACATTGACTTACATAGAGTTTGCTGAACAATCAGTTAAGTAAGTTGGGGATTTTCTATTATTAGGTAGTATATTATTATGAAATATGAAAGAAATTTTTCTACTATTAAAGACTAATTAACACAGCCTATATCATTAACAATTTAAAAATGTTGAAATGTTTAAATATATATATATATATATAATGCAATGTGTGCTATCTGCCTGTTTGTTCTGCATAGGCTCCTACACTGTTTGTTTGCCCAACTGGGATCAATCACTGCATGGCAATTTCCTGTGACCCTATGGGGAACATGGTGTGGAGATCGGCAATTTGGATGTAATTAAGAAATAATTAAGTCGCAATTAGGTCAAATGAGAGAGAGATAGGAAGGAGAGAGACATCTGGAGAAATAGGCAAGGTGGTCTCTCAAAACAAACATGTAAGAAATACGACGACATTATGAGTTGTATTTTGATTGATCAGTAGACTTTCACCCCAGTCCTAATAAATCATTGAAAATGTTTACATCAGGTGTCCGCCAAATAGTCGTGGATTGGACACCTGACTCGGCGAATGTTCGAGAGATAAACATCTAAATTCTCTCCCTGGGAAAAGAGGTCAAAAAAAGGTCAAGAGTATATAAGAGCTGTTGCCACCCTCGATCGGGGCAGCTGCTGGTTCCAAGTACCCTCCGTTTGTTCTACGGCGTACATTCCATGATTTTCGTTTAACAAAACTTTACGACGTCCGACTCTATCTCCCAGCTGTTGTCACCCTCGATCGGGGCAGCTGCTGGTTCCAAGTACCCTCCGTTTGTTCTACGGCATACATCCCATGATTTTCATTTAACAAAACTTTACGACGTCCGACTCTATCTCCCATCAAGACCTACAAGCTCCTTCTGGCTTGCCCAGGAATATCTCAACTTCTCTTGCAGATAGTTAATGACTTGCTTATAGTTAGTATTAGACCTGCAGAAATTTCTCTGACAACTTTAGTAAAATTTGTGACATCAGCTGCTTATAGTTAGTATTAGACCTGCAGAAATTTCTCTGACAACTTTAGTAAAATTTGTGACTTTGGTTGTTGTTCAGGTCCACCTTACTGGCCAGTGACCTCCGGCAACGAGTTGCCGTCAAACAACAATATTCTGTCCAGCGTACCATCTTCTGAGTGTGTATCTTCGATTTCCTCCTAACAAGGACTAAAGACTTTTTAATTAGAGACTGTTACGTTATCATTGACAGTATTCGTGTCTGCCAGATCCATCTCCATGGATTTTTGTGTCAAGGTATCTCTTTCTGAGTGTGTATCTTCGATTTCCTCCTAACAAGGACTAAAGACTTTTTAATTAGAGACTAGAAAAGACTGTTACGTTATCATCGACAGTATTCGTGTCTGCCAGATCCATCTCTATGGATTTTTGTGTCAGGGTATCTCCTCCTCTAAAACAGGTGATCAACATTTCACAGTAGTTTGTGATGGAGAGATCTCTATCTGAATAAAGGAAGTTGTTCTTTGACGAACGTAGTCTTTGTGTCAATTTGTCAAACAGCACAATTATTACCTGTCCTTATCCGCATTTCCACTTCATACTGCTTGCCTGTTTGTCGGCATCATACCTCGAACGTAGTCTTTGTGTCAATTTGTCAAACAGCACAATTATTACCTGTCCTTATCCGCATCTCCACTTCATACTGCTTGCCTGTTTGTCGGCATCATACCCGACTGGTGTCAGATCCTGACTATCACTGTATTTAGGCCTAATGCCTGTCATTATCGTCCTCGGTCCCCCAATGGGTATTCTAGAACAAAATTGCCTCAAGGGGTAATATTACTATGCAATCAGTTACATGGCTCATTTCTTCTGTACATTTCACTTCAAATATTACTGTATATTAAGATGTACAGTAATATTTGAAGTTTTCTAATAATTTACTAGTAGCATTCACTGTTTTCTGCTTAGGCTCCCATACTGTTTGACTTATTGGGGCCAATTTTCCCTGATTCCATGAATAACATTATGATACCCTGGGTCAAAATTATTCCTGGGGATTGGGGTATTTTGGGTTCACAATTTAAAATACATATTTAATTCCTTCAGACTGTTGTTGATGTTGCAAATGAGTGATGTTACAAATGTCACTAGTGTGTAGCATCATTATGATATAATGAGTGATGTCAAATAATTCCAATAGTTCTGGTGTATGATATAGTAATAGATGACATCACAAAGCATTACGTATGACATCATCATGATGTAGCAATGAATGCTGTCACAAAAGTTCCAATGTATAACATCATTGTCACACCCAAAAATTTTGATTTTTTTTCCAGATTTGCTTACAGGTAGAATACTATTTGTATCTATCAAAAATCTCCCAAAGCAGAAGTTAATATTTCTCTACAAATGATGTGTCAAAAAGTCATGATCAATGCTAGTTTTCGATAAATTCAGTAGAGGTTATGCCTTTTAAAATAACTTTTGTTGAAAAATTTTAAATATCCCATAGTCTTAATCAATTTAAAATAGCTGACATATGGAAATTAACCTGATTAATTCTTTCCAGGATTATAAGCAGTTTTATATGTAAACACAAATTATCCCATAGAAACTGCATGAAAAATCAATTTTACCAATGAATATTATAATATTAAAACTTATAAAAATTAAAAATCATCTATATATATATATATATATTTATTTTAAAAATAAAACTAGTATTTTTTTGGCATATTACTGCATAATTTTTCCCTCCTGTAATTTGTATAATATGCTGTATATGCATAAAACTGTTATTAAATTTTAAAATTATATCAGAAGGAATACTCATAAGTTAAAATAGATATTATTGGAATATTCATTAAAAATTAACAACAACAATAGATTAGTAACATGACTGAGTTAATATATTGTTCTGCTCAGCTTTGTCTTTGAGAGGATTAAAACAAAAGATTATTTCATTGGTAGTAATAGTAGTAATTGATTAAGTCTGATATTAATAGTGATCCAAACAGTTTAACTTAGTGTTTTTCAGTCCTATGATCCTTGCAAATGGTCTGTAGTAGTAATAAATTTTTCTTGTTTCAATGTTCAAAATTTACTTTCTAATATTCAGTATCTTATAAATAATCATGTAGCCTTAGGTTGCACCATAAGAAAATTGCATTACTTTATAGTTTTTAAATAAAAAAACGAATAACATTCATAGTGAGAGTTTGCTTTGCAATTGCATTTCATAAATGTATAGATATTTTGTAGTATGGTGCTTCAAATGTTATAGTTTACTTATTTTCAAAAAAATACATGTAAAAGAAGGATAAGTTTATTTAATTATGTAAAATAATACTTGATGTGCTTATGTTAACAATAAAATTTATTTTGATAATATGAATTATATTACTTAACTTAAATTATTCAAACTTTCAGTGTTTGTATAATAATTTATTGTTGTTTATAATATACATATGAGTTTGCTTTTCACAATTAAATTTTTTTCTCCTATTATAATGGAAGTTTTAATAGAAGAAAATTTTTTTTTACATTTGTTGTTCTAAAAATTTTTTTAATGCACATATTCAGATAAAATACAGGTGCTCCTCTAGTTACATTTGTATTTACAAACATAAAATTTCAAATACTCTTAAATAATTTTTAACAATATCATAGCAAAATGCTCTAATAACCAATATAATGTAAAATTACATAATTATATATATAGATACATATTGATGTAGTATATTAACTCTTACATAGTTAACATACTATGGCAGTGATTATACCAAAAATTCCTTCCTTTATATTCAAAATTTTTCATTAAAATCTCTGAAATAAACTTTTAACTGCCCAATTGTGAAATTTATTACAATATACAGTATAATAAAGGTATCTCAGTTATGAATACCCAATTTACGAATAAAGATTATGTACAAATTGTTTTCATAACTAGAGGAACACTTATACTAGGAAAAATTACAATATTGAATTATACTTTGAAAATTTGCAGGTGATAAGAAGATTAAAAGAAAGGGGTGAACCAATACTTTATTTTGGTGAAACTGAACAAGAAGCATTCCAGCGTTTGAGACGTTTAGAAATTTTGGAACCAGAAGTTGATCGTGGATTTAGAAATGATTTCCAAGAAGCAATGGAAAGAGTCGATCAAGCTTATTTGGATGAAATTCTCAAGTCACAAGGAAAGACAGAAGATGGTAAATCAGTTAATGATGTAAAATTTGAAGATGCTGGAACCACTCTGGAAGAAATAAAGGTATGACTAATAAATGTAATATTAAAATACATTGAAAGGGAGGTTGGATTTCGTTCTTTAGAGCTATTAAAATTCAATATACCTGCTTAGTGTAATTTTTTAATTTTTGAACAACAAAGTGATAAAGAATTCTGTGATATTTTTATATAGGTAATATTATAAATTGGAATATTTTTTTAATGATAGTAATATATAAATAAGAAATATAGTATATATTACACTAAAATAAAATTATTGTACATCAAAACTGATTACAATCTTTTCTATTCAAGGTTTAAATTTTGATAGTTTTGACAATATGAAATACATATCACAAATTATAAATTGAGAAAATATGTAGACACAAATTAAATTAGGGTTTATTTATGATTATTCCTTATATTGCATAACTGGACTTCGAATTCAAATTTTAAAACTTTTTTATTGATCACAAAAAATTATTGTTGTTCAAGAGGATGCATTTCAGAATATAGGAATACCTCGATTATCGTGGTTATTGTTTCCACAAAAAATTCCATATATTGCATAACTGGACTTCGAATTCAAATTTTAAAACTTTTTTATTGATCACAAAAAATTGTTGTTGTTCAAGAGGATGCATTTCAGAATACAGGAATACCTCGATTATCGTGGTTATTGTTGCCACAAAAAATTCCACAATAATCGAATCCATGATAATTGGGATAAATAATGCTTGTAAAATGGGTGATCATTGCCAAGGATTTTTAAAATCTATTGATTAAATTTTATATACAGTGGTGCCTTGCTTCAGGGGATAAATAATGCTTGTAAAATGGGTGATCATTGCCAAGGATTTTTAAAATCTATTGATTCAATTTTATATACAGTGGTGCCTCGCAATTCGACACTAATCCGTTGCTGAAGTAATGACAAATTGAGAAACTGTTGAATTGCAGGACAATATTTCTCATATAAGACTATGTAAAATAGATTAATTTGTTATCGATCCCCATTCCTCTCCTATAACAGTTGAAGTGAGAGAGATACACTATATTATTTACTTTATTATATGTGGTTTGCTATTGTATAATAATATTTACTTTATTATATGTGTTTTACTATTGTATAACACTCTAAATTATAAAATACATTATTTTATACACAACACACAATTTATTAGCCTGTGGATGTTGGAATGAAGTCTTCAGCAGACACCCTAGCACCCATAATCTTCTCTCTCTGTTGCAAAAGATTGCCATAGTTGTCCTAGGAACGCCATACTTGAATTACATTTTAATTGTTCTACCTTTCTGCACTTTATCTACATTTTTTTTTTACATTTTAATTGTTCTACCTTTCTGCACTTTATCTACAATTTTTTTTTGTCTCTTTGCTCATTCGAGTGTTCTTCTTTTTGCAATCATTCCTCTGGTCAGTTTTCTTTGAATCCATTCTTACATCTCATTCAAAAAATAAAAATTACAAATTTTTTACTTTCTGAAAAATGTAGAATTGAAAACTAATACAAACAACATGGGCAAACATCAAAGTAGCCCAAAAAGAGCTGACAAATAGCAAACGACATCACAGAATTCCATGCATGCGCATGTGCAAACCCGCAAAACTCAAATGTCGAATTGTGGGATGTTGAATTGCGAGGCATCACTGTATGAGATGACAAAGAAATGTGTTAAATGTGCTAATCTTCTAAGTTGATAACTCTACATTTCTTCTTGATAGCTGTAGACTTGATATCATCCTTGTTTCTTTTAATATTCATTGTAGGGGTAAATAAGAAGAAAAATAAATATCGACATGGATCCATTGTATTTCTGGCAAAGACAGACAGTGAGTGGTGAGAGGTGTTGTCGGATAAAAACAAAGTGCTACAATAGCATTACTGGAGAGTGGCAACTTGAACTAAATGCAATTCTGGTTGCATATGTAGTGAACTACATTTCGTGGCCACGATAATTCGAATTTGGAGCATAGCAATATAAATTTTGGTATCAAATTATAAATTACGATAATTGAGATATTCCTGTAGTTTGATCTTTTCATTGAACAAAAAATTCCTAAAATTATTTTCTTATGGATTTATTTGAATATCTTGGTTTTGTTAGCATTTCTTAGATTGATCTTGTATCTATAGAAACTTTTATTATTTTGGAATATTAGTATGTTGTTTAAAAAAAAATCTGTCAGGCATTTCCTGATTTTCATAAAACTTAAATTTCTGGAAGTATAAATTGGATTTATATAAATTATATAATTTTTATGGTGAAAACTAATATAAAACTTAAATTTCTGGAAGTATAAATTGGATTTATATAAATTATATAATTTTTATGGTAAAACTAATAAATTATAACTATAATTATAACTGTTTATTACATATCATATATACAAAATATATGATATGTAATAGTTATTTTAATACAATGCATTTATACATTAAATATTATAATACATCTGCTAAAATGATAGTGCCACTTAATTATTATTACAGTTGTTGTTACTTTTATAAAATTATATTACTGTTTAGTATACTAAATTATGATGATTTAAAAAGATATTTTGGATATTAAATTTGCACAGGTCAGGGAATGCTTATGTATTTATATTTTATAAATTGATTTTGTATTTGATAATTACTTCGATTTTGTTTTAATCCTTAAGGAAATGGCAAATAAATTTGGTAGAGGAAATGACAGTCATGACATCAAAGTGATTCTCACATTTTTAAAGGTGTGTTAATATTTATTTTTATATATTATATAATTAATATGCATTAATTTAATCATATCATATTTGCAGTTTATTCTTCAGCTCTGGGGTCAAAAATTGAATGCAAGATCAGAAACTGAGAAAATGTGCATGAAAGGTAAATTAGCATCTGCAACTTACACGCAGACACAATCGTATATTGGACCATTATTTAAACGACTAAAGAATAAGACCATTCATGAAGACATTTTAGAACATTTGGTGCATATAGTCAGATACATGTTAGACAAGGATTATGTAAAAGTATGATATAATGCTTTATATTTAACGCTTATCATATAAAGAGAATTTACATAATTCCATTTGTTTCAGGCAAATGATACTTATTTGCAAATGGCAATTGGTAATGCACCTTGGCCCATTGGTGTGACTATGGTTGGTATTCATGCTCGTACTGGAAGAGAGAAAATTTTTTCCCGTAACATTGCTCGTATCCTTTCTTAAATTTAAAGAATTGATCTTAAAATATCAGAGTCACAACCATTTAAACAGTTGAAACAAATTTTTTTTTCCCTTAATTTATGCAACAGATGTATTAAATGACGAAACACAAAGAAAATTCATTCAGGTATATAGTTTATAAAATATATAAATTACTTATCAATTCTGTTAATTGCTTAACAGTTTTGTTTGAATGAAAATATACAAGAACTGATTATTCCAAATACAATTTGGCAATAGAAAAATGTAACTGCTCAAACTCTAGCATTTACTCGAGATGGGAAGAATTATGTTAATTATCTAGTGAAGACAATATTATATTAAGCATAATTGATGTTATTTTTTGAAATTATTACTTTTCATCTAACAAAAAATACAAACAGAGTATCTCATGCTTGAGTTTACTAAAAGTTTTTTTAGTTTTATCAAAAATACCTTGTTTTGATTTCTGAATCTTTATTTTAATAGAAATAGCTATTGAATATATATAATAATGATAAATTCATTAATTTTTCAAACTTAATTAATCTGTAATAATTGCTTTTTATTGCCAAAAATTACAACAAATATTTAAACTACAATTTGGAAAAAAAAAAAGTAAACTGTTAAGCAGTTAATTCATTATTTATATATAGCTTAATGATTAAAAATTTAAATGTACAACATTTTAAAAAGTGATTTGCTATTATATCGGAATTCATATTTTTTGGGAGGATTATTCCTTTTAACTTTCTCAATATAAACCGGCAACTATAATTGCATTATAATTTATTTTTAAAATTCAACTTATGATAAAAATATCATATAATGTATGTAGCGTTTACTTATAAGGCTGGTGATAGATATATGAGGAGGGGCCAAAAAGTTCTTACATTCATCATGATGTGGATGTGCTAGGGATCTGAATTTTGATCCTTCAACTCTTTCTTCTCTACATATCCACTTCCTAGGGCACACACTTCTCACTCTATGGAACTGAATATTGAAAATTGTTTAATCCCATCTTTGTAGAGAACAGCAGATTTGGAAGCAAACCAGCTCTCCACAGTAGTAATGACCTCCTCCTTGTCAAAAAACTTCCTCATAAGTGTTCTTCATGTTTTAAAAAATATGAAAAAAGTCTGCCAGGTCAGGAAAATATGGGGGATGGAGCAAAGTTTCATACCATATTTGCACAGAAAAGGAACTGCAGCTCAATATGCAGGTGCAATGCCAGCTAGTAGCAGCACACCTTTTGACTGCAAGCCACATGTTTTTACCTTGATACTGTCCTGTAACTTTATAGCAAGTTCCTATACTATGCTTGTTATTGTTGACCCTTTTTTTAAGTAATCTCTCAATATGACATCTGTGCTATTTCAAAATGTAGACATTGATTTGCTGAACTGCCTTCTCTATAGTTTCATAGTCTCATATGGAGGATTCCTTGCCATATACAGTTGACATCTCTTCATAGATTGTTTGCATAGTGTTCCCTCAAAGATGAAGGAACTGTATAATGGCTTGATACTTAGTTTTGTCCAGCATGACACCATCTTTTACTATCATGCTTCTAATTCTAGTTAAACAGAACCTGTCAAAACAAAAAAAAAGCTTACATATTAGTAAGACTGTAACCCAGGGGTTGGCAACCTATGGCGCTTACACCAAAAGTGGCACATTGCATGATTAGAAGTAGCGCACTGAATCCCAGAGAAAAATTTTTTAAAAATTTCTTATACAATTTATTTATATAAATCTGAAATGGCTGTGCACTCCTGTTCATTTATAATGCAAGAACAGCTGAATGGATTTTTATGAAACAACTTTTGTTTGTTAGAGGATTTATGCAGGAAAGCTTAAAGACAGGTATTGATTATTAGAAAATAATTTTATATATTGTAATTGGCATAAATTACTTGATATAAAATCCAAGATGAAAGATTAATGCTATTTGAACAACCTCATTGTTTTAGTGACCACATGACATGTTAGCTGGAAAAAATCATTGGATTACTAAGAGGGGTATGGCGCATCTTAACTAAAAAATGAAAAAATTGAGGCATGAACTATAAAAGGTTGGCCACCGCTGCTGTAACCTTATCATTGCTTACAAGTACAGATCTATAGCATGCACACGCGCTATAGATCTGTACTTGTAAGCAGATCTATATCGATTGTAAGAAGAGATGTCAACTGTATATGGCAAGGAATCCTCTATATGAGACTATGAAACTATGGAAATTCAAATTCAAATGTGGTCACATCAATCTATAAAACCAATCCAAGAGAATATGGTGGGGATAAGAATTTTTAGTTTTCCCTCATATGTTATTATTATTTGATACAAATATTATCCAGCCTTTCCCAAGTAAAAAACTAAATGAATTTTAGTCACAGTGATTATTTGGCATTAAATCAACTTTTTTTAATTAATTGATAAACAAATATTTGTTTATTTGCAATATTGAAATGAACAGTAGTTTTAAAATAATAGGAATTTTTTTTTCTTGTTAAATTGTCAATTTTTTCACTTAGTTGTCATTGAGGATCACATAGTGATCCTCAAAGTATGGTGTGCACATCTGTAGTAGCACATAAATTTTTAGGATCATGTGCATTTTTGCTTGTCATAATAGCATGCATATATTAGTCCAAATACATATTTAAATTTTTAATAAAATTACTTCTCTATATTTATGGGTATCAATAATAGCAAAAGGGAGAAAATTATGCAAGTAAATACTATATATACCTATATAGACTAAAATTATAAAATGAAAACATTTACAAATGTGTAATTTTTTAGTGTTTTCTGACATTCAAAATATTTTAAAAATCATAATTCAATATATATCACAGACATTGTTGATAGTGAATTGCCATTAAGTAATAAGATGTGTATGTAGGTGAAATATTGTAGTATTATCATCTCCTGCCTTATATATAGATTGTGTATATATATACACAGGTGATTCCACTTAATTGGGTCACTGGTTAATTAGGGCAGTTATTTAATTGGGCCAAATCTCAAAGAACAAAAACTAAACTAATAAAATAATACATAAACACTTAATTGGGACAGTAGCAGAAAAGGAATTTAGCAATTTTATGGAGTTTTTGAAAGTATGTCAACACTACATATACTTGCTATTGAATCAAAACTCAAATGGAATAAATTCTATGGGATGATATCCATTTTATTAAGAATATTAATAAAATGGTAACCCACTTAACTATTTCCAGATTTACAAATTTTTTCTCAAATATGAATATTATAGTGCCCCGATTTTGAAACTTTTCGGGGACCGGCCCGAAAAGTCGAACGAGCGGGGAAACACACGAAGAAGGAAGCTCTGATAATGTCATAATAAAAAAAAGAACTCTGATGACGTCATAATAAAAACGTTATATAATTAAAACGTAGGAAAAGGGAAAGTTTTACATTGCATGTATAAGAATATGTTGGGACTTCAAAAATAGACGTTTAAAGCGGGAAAGTCGTATGATACGGGAACGCACGAGCAAAGCGGGAAAGTCGTACGATACGGGAACGCACGAGCGGGGTTTCACTGAATTTGGCAACACTAGCGTGATGCAATTATCTATTGCCATGCATCTGGCAATTTGTGCATCTGCTTAAGAGTCTATTATTACTATATACTATACTGTACCCTAGCTATATTCGTTTACAGTGTTGATTTTATTTAAAATTTTTAAATCTTTGCCAAGATGATGATAAATGAAATTGTAAAATTTATCATGTATGTATTATTTTTTCTTCAGTATTTATAGTAGAAATATTTTCTGTATTTTGACTTAATTAGGTACCTATTTTAATACTTTATTATCATTTTTTACCTACTTATTACATATTTTATTTTAGAATTTATTATTAGTTCGTTTAATTGGGGCAGCTGCTTAATTGGGCCAAAATGGATTAGTCCCAACATGCCCCAATTAAGCAGAATCGACTGTAATTTTGTTATAAATCCAATTTATGGAAAATTTAAGGGCCAAAATGGATTAGTCCCAACATGCCCCAATTAAGCAGAATCGACTGTAATTTTGTTTTAAATTTTCCATAAATTGGATTTATATCTTTATGTAAATCAAAACAAAGAGTTTAAGCTTGGATTTTTACATTAAAATAATGCTATGTTTTATAAAATAAATTAATAGCCTAAAAATAAAAAGTGAAAAACAAAAAAATGATAAAAGTAATTTTGAATAAAATCTATTGTATGGATTTTTAAATCAAAACACAGTAGAATTTCAATAATCTGGTACAAGTGGGATCTTGGTAATGCTGGATTGTCACATTAAATTTCTGAAGATTTCTATGTCTAATGTAAAATAATATAATTTTTCTTCTTCTAAATTAAAAATATATCAGTAAAGTTCAACCAAAAATAAAGTTGGTATATTAGCTTGTTACTTATCCCAGAATTTAATGATTAGACTATCAGATGCCAAATTATTGAAGTTTCCGTAATCTCTTTATTACGCTGCTCCATAATTTCCACACACTACTAAAATAATATTTCAGCTCACTTGGGCAGAGAAAGAACAATCCGTAATCGTCAAAAAAACAAACAGATTCACTATAGTGCACTTTCCTCTCAACTGAGCCCTCCTCAGTAGTTCGACTTAACCGCTCGCTAACGGTCACTACTGAGTCGAACTACTGAGGAGGGCTCGGTTGAGCCGAAAGTGCACTATAGTGAATGTTTGTTTTTTTGACGATTACGGATTGTTCTTTCCCTGCCCAAGTGAGCTGAAATTACATTATTTTAGTAGTGTATTGAAGTTTCATTATACCATTAAATATTATATAAAATGATCATATTATTAATGGAATGACTTTTTTTTTCAATTTCAGGCTTTGAAGCGTTTGATGACTCAATGCCAGAGATTGTTTCCCACAGATCCATCACGATCAGTAGAATATAATGCTTGATTTGAAAATGTTTACCATCTTTTATATATATTAGTAAAATGCGTGACCATCAATTTTTTCTAAGAGAAGCAAGAGACATGATGTGTAAAAGAATTTTATTTTAACCAACAGTTATTACAATGTCATCTGAGAAAATATCACAAAATCAACAACATTAGGCAAGTGTTGCATTTACAAAGTGCACACACTAGTGATTGGGTATTTCATAACTGATATGATGCAAAATGAGTCAAATGTGACTATGTAAATATCTATCAAAAATTTTTTGTCTTACAAAATTACAACATGAAACTACTGAAAAAGAAATATCTGTTTACAACTAAACGATCAACAAACAAGATGAGACAAATCATTTTTAATTTAAACAGTTAATTAGTGTTAACTACTCTGGATGCATTTTTCCATAAATTTTTTTGTTCAAGACAAAATAATTTAATTGATTGTTTTATTGCTTCCAATATAAATTTATTTTTTCTTATATATCACAAACAATACTGAAGTTTGGTTAGATTAGGATTGTTTGTCTAACATGGCAGGAGGTTTAAGCAATTTTGTCAAGCAAATTTTAATGTTATTGGACAGATTTTTAGTTAATAATTAATGGAATATATTACAATTACATTTTTTTTAAAACTTCGTATAGAAATAATTTTGCTTAATTTTTATCGAAAGAAATTAATCATGTTCGTGAATAAAAGTTTTTAGTGAACATGGAAATGCTCGATCTGCAGCTTGTTTTTTCATTTTAAGGAAAACGTGTAAATATATTGGAAGTAAAATTAAGAACTGTAACTTTTTAGACTATCGTCAAAATGAATTTTTAATGTAAATTATTTCCTAGAACTGTTATGGGAAACCAAACTTTTTTTTTATACCCAATTCTAATGAAAGAAATACAAAAATTAATTACAATGAGCATTTACAACACACAAATGTTAAAACTCTCATGGCAGAGAAATGTTAATAAATTAATGAATATAAATGAACCTATGGCAGTATAATGGCCCCAAATAAATTATTTTTGTTATGAATATGACATAACATGCATTAAAAAACAAATATAAATACTGCTAATTTGTTTCCGATAAAATAACTCATGAGTGATATATTACAAGTTTAAAATCTTTTGTGGAATGAAAATTTGTGAGCTTTCGTCTGTCGATTGCAATCCCGTAATATAACAAAGACAGCTTAAAATTTATAAAGCACGAATAAAAAATATATAAAGGCAGTGCTTAATTGGATATGGAAAAATTTATACAAAAGACAAAGGAGGTTTAACAATTGAATTTAAACTAAAAATATACTATGGCTGTGAGATGAAAGTCGAAGTTCCACTTACAACTTCCACTTTCTGTACTGTATATGGAGGAAAAAAGTAAGGAATGAATTTTAATTTGGCGGTGAAAATAAAAATATTAATTTTATAAATTTTATAAATTTGGCGGTGAAAAAAAAAAAAAAAAAAAAAGCTATATAAATTATCTCACCTTTCCGAATTATTTTAATGCGGAAGTGAAGTGAAAACATTCTTGTAAATCTCAAAGCCATACTAACAAATTTTGGAAATTTTTTTTTTTGTATAAAGTATCCTTAACTATTCACAATTTCACAAGAATGTAAAACGAGAAATATGTATTATTTTAGCAGGAGCTTTCTTGTTCTTCGGATTTTCTTCTTTCTTTTTGTCTCTGCCGAAATTTCATAAATTCTTCTTTTAGAGCGGCACATCTAGCTTCGGTGTTATCGTATTTGCTTGATCTTTTTGGTTGGGGATAAAAATTTGTATCAATCTCACTGTCGCTAAAACCTCTGTCACTTCTTGTGGACTGAGAAAGAACGCCGGGGAATGTTTGTCTGTATGTCTGTACTTTTCCTAGTTCTTTCTCAACATGATGAGGTTTAAATTCAAACATGGCACCGTGATAAGACATGCTTGGTTCTGAATGTGGAGAATCTAATGCAGTGCTAACCAAATCTGATGAGGGATGAGTAAAATGAGGAACCGCAGCAGGATATCTTTGAGAAAGCGAAGTGTTGATATTAGAAACATTTCTACTGGCAAAACCACTGCTGCAATTGCTGTGATTCATGGCAGATAGATCAAATTCTCCCTGAAGACTATCTTGATGAGAATGTGAAAGTGATGTTGGCTTGCTATCTTGAACACTACTGCCTTGGCCAGAACTACTGCTTGTAACACTAATTCTACATCGTGGCATAGCATTCAGTCTTTCTATATTATGACTAGGCTGGATTCTGTTTGGCGAATGAGTCATTGGTCTGATACCAGCCTGAACTGATGATATGGGTTTAGGTAATGCCATTTTTGGTAATGTAAACTGTTGATCATTTCGGTGAACACCACCACGCCTAACACGTTCCACTGCTCCTAACAGACGTTCTCGTGTGTAAGTCATTGGATAATTATTAATATTTCTGTTATTTTCTCTTGCAGTACCTTGTGATGTTGAATTTCCTTGTGACTGAGTAGGTGGCACATATGCAATTCTCCTCTCAGGTTGTGGAGGACTACTAGTTGCTAGAGGTTTCTGCTCTTTTGACTGATCCTGCTTATGCATTGGATAATAAATAACATTTGGTGCATGTAAATTTTCTGGTGGAACATCTGCCCATTTTTCTCCCATGTTTCTTTCATCTTTATGCATGCTTCTTCGTGCTTGAGGATGCAAATGAACTTGTTCATTTAAATGATGATGACTATGTGGTGTCTGTGGCATTGCTTTCATTAATGGAAAATTAATGTCACTTTGTGCTTTATATTTTTGAATAGGTTTAAACTGTCCTCTCATAAGATGTATGTGAGGACTGTTTACCATTTGGAATGAAGGAAGTTCATATGATGGAGTATGAGGAGCAATTGTGCTTGCAAAGTGACTGGAAACTGTACTGGGAAAGGATCTTTCTGCTGATGAAGGGTTGACAGAACTTAAGTCCTCTAACACAAATGGACCAGCTGCTAGGGGTCCAGGACTACTAGTTCTAAATAAATATCTTCTTGATGAATGAATAGATGAAAAAGGAACATTACCACTACGGAATGGTGGAGACTGTTGTGAAAAAAATTGTGGGGAAAATTTTTCCCAATAACGTGAACTATGATCATTATAACTGTTAGGATGATTAGATAAGATGAAATTATTTGTTGGAGTGATGCAGGCAAATCTTCCATCATCTTTTCCGCCAACAACAAATTTTCCTTCGGCAGTACGACTTATCCATCCAAGGGGCTGAGAATATTCAAATTCTAAACTGTAATGGGCAGTTTTGGGGAAACGTCTTCCTGGAAGAGATGAGGGTAATGTCCTCGATACATATCCACATGACCAATCTTGTACATTTTCTACATTTCTTTGATGAATACTATTTGAATACCTTCTTTGTGTTAAATTAAATCTTAAAGCACGGGAAATTCTGTTGAATATCCTTCTAAATGTTGTTAAGATCACACATGGCACACGACCTTCTTTGAATCTAGAATAAGTGCTATAAAATAAAGGCATAAATATTATGAATTAAGAATAATTTTTAACAACAATTATTCATTTAATTTCACAATAATCTGAAACATTTTTCATGATTTTTCATTTAATCTCAAAAACTGATTATTAAATTAATTATTTTTAACAACAATTATTCATTTAATTTCACAATAATCTGAAACATTTTTCATGATTTTCATTTAATCTCAGATTTTTCTAAGTTTTATCAAATGAAAAATCAATTCACCTTTGCGTCCTCTGTTGAAGTAGCCGCAGTAAAGATAGAATGAAAGATTAGAAGAAAAAGATTTAATAAATCAAATTTAATTATGTTTTATCTCTTTGGAAATTTAGCCATCATTTATTAAATGGTAGCTAAATTTTCACAAAAATTTGTAAATATTGCTTTATTTTTTAAGATAAAGACAAAGATATACTTAAAACTAACATGAAATAAATCAATCAGATGTAAAATTTTCCCTAATATATAATCAATTCTAGTCAATTTTTCTTAAATTCATTCTTAAGAAGTTTTAAAAGTAAAATAGCATTTCTTGTAATTAAACACAGTTCATAAAATGGGCACACACCCACACACCCACATCTCGATTTTTGATGACTCGACTTGCACACACACACAGACACACAGACACACAGACACACAGACACACAGACACACACACACAGACAGACAGAGAGAGAGATTTGATGACTCGACTTGCCACAATTTGCACTCATGACAGCCAAAGCCAAAACTTATTAGTAAAAATTCTCTAATTCAACTTTGTCGCTTGCATATATCACATTGCTTTTGTATAGGCATTGCAGCATCGCCATTAGTTGGTAAGCAAAGCTTTATTATTGTATCTTTTCATAACTCTGTCATGTCCATTAAAAGAAATAATACTACTGATAAAAATTTCAATACAAAAAAAGGGGAAAGCTTTAAGTTTAACCGTTTTAAGTTAAATAGAAACCTAATTTATGAAAATATTAAAACAGAAAACAAACAAATCAAGAATTAAAAGAGTCCTTGACTTACGATGGAGATGTTGGAACAAAACCCTGTCATAAGGTGAGGGCAACCTATATAAGCACACTCCAAAACCCAAACATGATACATCCAAGAAAACTTGGATATAGTAGTAATTTTCATAGTGTGCAAATCAGAATGTAAATACAGATTTGTGTAGGAAATTTACAGAATAAAGCAGATCACAACAGACTTTAATCTGTAGATAATCCAACCAAAGACATTTTATCAAACTTTTTGTATTATACTGGCTGATTATAAGTGAGTATAAAATGCTTTTCTAATTTATAAATCCAATTTTTTTTTATCCAGATCACAACAGACTTTAATCTGTAGATAATCCAACCAAAGACATTTTATCAAACTTTTTATATTATACTGGCTGATTATAAATGAGTATAAAATGCTTTTCTAATTTATAAATCCAATTTTTTTTTATGAAGTTTTATAGGCATAATTGGAAATTGATATACAGTAGAACCTCAATCTCTTGAATCTCACTGGAACAAAAAAATTCGATATAAAGAGTTTTTGAGATAAAAATCTTTATTTAAAATTGAACCTTGATATGTCACTAATACATACCATAGTTTTTAATACTGTATAAGACACTTTTCCCCCTTATGAAATTAGTGTCTAAATACTCCTGCATCTTATAAACCAAAGATTGAAAATATCGCTGAATAAACATGATCATATCAACAATTAGAAGTGAAACTTAGAAAATGAAATTACTGTAATGGCATGTTCAGTATTCCAAGCATGCACAAAAAGTTCCGGTTATCGGTAGCACATTTATGTTCTTTTGTTAAATTTAAATCCTTTGTTTAGACTCCAAAAGTGAGGAAAAATTTCATAAATATTTTTAATTTCTCTAGCACAAAAATTATAAACTAATTCCAGATAGCAGGGGTTTCAAAGAAAATACTTCGAGATAACTGTTCAAATTACATTGGTTTAATGCCGAAAATGCATGGAAAAAATTTTTTTTCCATATATCAAGGGTTTCAAGATAGGTTCGAGATAACAAGGTTACACTGTATATCATCTTTGTTTTACTATTAACGAGCTATTTCTGAAAATCTATAATAAATAAAAATCAACTATCAAATTGTTTTGTAATGACATGATAATTGTTGATTACATAGCAAATGCCCTATTTGGTATTTTTATTGCAATTTTTATTTTATATATTATGATTGAAGTAATAGAAAATCCATACTATTATAATCATTTGAATTATAAATCCAATCTTACAATTATTCTTATGATATTTCAACCTTGGTTATTTTCACAGCATATTGGCTAGAAATACTTTTTTCTGTTTTATTAAAAATGTACATTAAAAATAAAATAATGTTAATTAAAAAAAATAAACATTAACATTAAAAATCCATACTATTATAATCATTTGAATTATAAATCCAATCTTACAATTATTCTTATGATATTCCAACCTTGGTTATTTTCACAGCATATTGGCTAGAAATACTTTATTTTATTTTTAATGTACATTTTTAATAAAACAGAAAAATGTTAATTAAAAAAAATAAACATTAACATTATACATATCTCTGACTTGTTTATAAATAATAGCAGATGCCATAAAATTATATGTTGGCTAGATGACCACATGGTAAAGCACTTGTTTACTACCGCAAAGAATCCATGTTCTACCTCTTCAGAATTTTAGAAGTTCGAGTCTGGACCATTGAACCCATCCTTCAATCTTCTGATTGACCCCACCCGAAGTTATTGGCCAATCTGTGACAAACTAAAAATAACTGTCATCAAAATATCCTTTGTGGGAGCAGCTTAATTCACATCTAAACTTAATTGTAATATCTTAATTTATTGATAAATGGCTAAAGCCAATATGGCAATACTTTCAGTCTCTTTTCTGTTAAACAGGGGGAAAAAAAAACTCTACACAGAAAAGTTTTAATCTGTATAATGTTTTCAATCTTCCGTAAGGGTGTCATCAGCTGTCAGGCAACTCTGCTTCAGATTAGAAATGATGCGAATATTTGGGTGAGATAACTTGTATGTTGATGCACATTATTACCATTATGATTTTTTTCAATCTACAACGGGCTTATTAGAATGTAAACTCATTATAAGTAGAAGAATACCTATATATATATATATATATATACTGCAAACTTCCTATAAATGACGTTAAGAATACGTATTCTTAATTTTCTGGACTAATGGAGACAGGTGTATAGGTAATCATAATTATTTTGTTTTATTACATTTTGTATATATAATGGGTGTTTATGTAAATACAACAATTTATTGTATATATTGTGAAAACCTCATTAATCTGTGATTATTTTTGAGAATTAAGATTTTTCCTAATTTTCCTCACATATTATTAAATTCAGTCCTATTAACATATATTGATATATTACAACAACGATGCATAATAGGTGTGCATAAATCACACCTATAATAAAGCAACTCAAAATTGAAATAAAAAAATTAGTCATGCAAAAAATATGCATCTGGAAAATCGAGAATATATTCCAGAAGAAATATCTAAAATTTACAATAATATTTATGTTATTTTTATCTATAGTGCATAGAATAATGAATTAATGTATCAAATTATAATATCTTACAAATATCCGATATTTTCTTTTAGCAAATATCTGATGAATTTTTATTATTACAATTTTATTTTATCATTTTAGCAACACACATATAATGGTTCTAGTATGTTTGTTTCAGAAAAATGAAATTAAAGTTGATTTTTTTAATATATTAACAAATTGCAGTAATTCAACAATAAATATGCAAAGGAACACTTGGTCGGCCGGATGGCCGTGTGGGAAAGCTTCGGCTTACCACCCTGGAGGATCCGGGTTCAAATCCGGGTCCCACACCTCCAATTTTTCAGGAGGGGTCCGGGCCCGGCCTGTTGAACCCCATCCTTCAACCATCCGGTTGACCCCATCACGGGTGCTGGCCAGCCTGTGATGGGAGCTATAAATGGCCACTGCCAGATAAAGAATATCCCATGAGGATATGGCGGCGTAATAAAACTAACCTAACCAAAGGAACACTTGTAAGAAATATAATTGTAAAAAATTTTTTAAATAAACATAATAAATGTATTTTAATTTATGTTAATTGATATTATTATGGAATAAAAATAGCTAACTGAATGCCAAATAATATCCATTGTATGCCACATAATATAATTGAAAAATTATCTGCAATAATTAGGTAAGCTGAGAAAGTTTATTTTAGGTAAAATTGATATTAAAGACTTAATCTATGTCTTCATAAACTATGCTAAAAACTACACATTTTAATTTCGATATTTAAGGTGAAGAAATATGTTTCCAATTTTTTTAATTTTTTTATATTACATATAAAAGCAAATCTCATATATCTGATTATTGCATAAATTAAATTTATTCACTTTTGTTGAAATGGACAAAACACTTTATTGTAAGAGTAAGTTCTGTACTTCGAACTTTAAAGATAATGTGACTATTGAACACTATATATTAAAACTTATGTTTTACATTTCAAAAAATGCAATATCAACAGAAGAGCTCATTAATATATCAAATCTGAGATACTGCCATGTGAATTCTTCAGAATCACCACTAAAGTAGTTGGGAGGAAATAGAAACTTTTTTTTTTTAAATTGTATGTGACTACTGCAAAGTTATATATTTTTTTTTTGACATTTTTCTGAAATACTGTTTTGAAATTGGCAGCTTTGTGGATGTAGTAGTAGTAGTAGTAGTAGTAGTAGTAGAATAGGGGGAGCCTATCCAACCCAAGTACTGCGACCAATGGTGGTCTATTGTGCACCCCCAATCAAATCATCCCAGAAGTCCTGTCTTAAGAACAAACGACAATATTTTCCTCAATGGGATAGTGGCAAGATCCTCAGGAACAGGAAAATACATCCCCAAGAGATCACGGCTAAGCCACAAAAGGGCCACACATTCACACAAAATGTGAAGAGGAGTTTCCTCCTCATACTGACATCTACACATAGGGCTATCAGCAAGCCCAATCAAGTGAAGATGTCTTCTAAGATGATAGTGCCCTGTAACCATCCTAACTTCATATTTATTCAGAGAAAGCAACTCTCTAGTTTGCTGAACAGAGCAACCCAAAATGAGAGCTTTCGCCTGCCTAAGACCAGAGATAGACCTCCAGAAAGCATGATGCTGGGCCGCAAGCCAGTCTTTGACAACCTGCCCAAAGACATCCGAACTAATGCCCAGGACAGGCTCAGGTCCAAAAAAGGGACAAGAAGCCCCTTTTCTGGCAAGCCTATCAGCAACCTCATTGTCCCCTATCCCCTTGTGCCCGGCACCCAAACTAGTTGCATCTTGTTCTTGGTGGCCAGTTCCTCAATGAGAAGACGGCAATCCCAGACTAGTTTCAAGACAAATCAGGAATTATCAAGTGCTTTAAGAGCAGCGTGACTGTCAGATAGGAGCTTTGTGGATTTACTCCATGAGCCCCAATTTTGGTGGTTCATGGAGTAAAGTATTCAGAATTTGAAAATGGAATGTTGAAAATTTTTCTATTCTTAATGAAAAATAAATGAAATTTCTGTCAATACAGAACTTGGTATTTTCCTTTCCCAAGATTTAATAGTTGGTTTTAATACTCAAAGCAACATTATTTTATATTAGTCATTAATATATTTCATATATCTTATTTTCATAAATACACACAACATGTTATATGGTACATTTAACTTTTCTTGAAAGCTGCTTACTTTAAATTATTACATAGATATTGATAGTATTATCTCTTTGTGCAACAAAATGTCAAGATTTGTCAAATCTTGCATCTATTACATATTGATCATTTGAAGGTCTTGCTTATTGGTGCCACTATAAACATGAAAAGTCACACATAGAAATCAAGCTATGTCTGTTTGCTATATGATAGCAGAAAATTTCCATAAACCAAGGTAACTCAATTTATCTAATTATTGCAGATAATCCTTCAATCTGTCCATCTAGTTTGATTTATCGAATATTTATATATGGTGTAAGAAAAAATTGTTACTGAAGAACAGTGATAAAGAAGTTTGAGTTCATAAGATGATAATAGCACTGCCTCAAGATAAAATAGAAAAAGTAATTTATCATACTGACAAATCTAATTTATAATATCCTTTAATTTCAAATTTCCCTAAAATTTGGAATTAAAAAGATATTACAAATTAGAGAAAATTGGATAAATTGCAGTACAATTAGATATACAAACAGAATGCATTAGATATTAATAAAATGTGTCAATTTGTAATGACTTTTTTCTCTAAATCTATTAAAAAGAAATAGTAGATAGTGCAAAATATTTCAGAAAATTTGAGTCTGATTTTTATGAACATAATCTCTGTTAATATTTTCAATTTAAAAAAAAGGAAGAAAATAAAAATTACTACACTATTCAGATTTATTTAAGAGATTTTTTTGGAATAATTTTATAGGAATAGATCAGGGGTGGACAACCTAGTTCCCATGCAATGAAAAAGCTGTAGAGCAGGGGTGGGCAACCTTATATTACTATCCGTTAGTCTAAGCTAGGGATGGGCAACTTTTTTTGTAGAGGAGCCGTATAGAAAAATTTATGGTGGGCCACGGGCCAAAACAAAAACAATCAATGTAGTATTTATTTAAAAAAGAGAAGGTATAGATATGTAAGTATACATAGCGTTGAATTTATTTAAAAAAGAGAAGGTACAGATATGTAAGTATACATAGCATTAGTATTAGATATAATAAAATAATGTGGCCTGCAGGATAGAGGTTGCCCACCCCTAGAATAGATCATCAACACATGATCTTACAGTTGTATGAGCCTCTCAGAAGCCAAACTGATTAACTCCTTTTTTTTTTGTAAATTTCTCTGTTTTAGCACCAGGGAACATGATTAGTGCAAACATTTACATTATTAAAATTGAGAAATTTACAAATAATGGAGTTAAATTTTAATACCCAAACACATATTTCACTAATTATGTGCTCTAATAATAAAATTGAGAAATTTATAAAAAATAGTCAGTCAGTCAGTTTGGTTTCTGAGAAGCTCATATAGAACAGGTAATATAAAATGAAATGAAATGCACACCTACTTTATTAAAAAAAAATTTCCTTTAACATGCAAGTAAAATCTTGAAAGATACTGTGCTGTAAAATTGCATTATTATTTCTAAAAAAAGATATTTCAATTGGTATTTCATTTTCCAAATGAATTATTATTACCGTATTACTTCGTATTTAAGCCACTCTCAAATTTAAGCCGCAGTAGATTTTAAAATTGGAAAAAATAAAAATGATTTTATAATAGGTATTGAAAACTAACATTTTTATTTACTTAAATAGATACTAATATACATAATAAGCTACCTAATTTATTGAGAATCTTCTTCAGTTATGCTATCACTTTCGTTTTTTAAAATGTAGGTATCTTCTCCCAAGCATGTTCTAATCAATCTTTTATCAATTCTGTTGTCATCCATGCATTCTTTTGTGCTTAGGAAAATTTTCCATGGATACAGTATTTTGTTTAAAATAATAAAAGGTGGCAATTTGTTTCCATCAGCAGCTATAAGCAGCATTATAGTAATTCGTGATTTTTCTTATAATTAAAATATGGCCAAATACGACAAGATTCTACAGTTACTATCAAACAGCAACTGGATTAAATCAGAAAAGTACAAATGGGGGATCACCGAATAAACTTATCAATGGTTGTAATACTTTGCGCAACCGTAGAGTGTAAAGGAAAAGCCCGAAGGTTGGGCAGTGGAGATGGGAAAAATAAGATGTTAAAATATTCACTTTGAATTGAAGCCACACCCAAACTTTACATCTTAAAAATTTGAATAAAAAATGTGGCTTAAATTCGAAGTAATACGGTAGTTTAGTTTCCAACATAATTTGGTTATTTCTTTTAATAATTCAATTTTTTCAACATGTATGCTTATTAAATGCAAAATAACACACACAAACATGAAAAAAATTGCATCTGATATGATATAAACTTGCTAAATCAGATATATATATATATAATCTGTAACCACAAAAATAATCAATGCATGATATTTTGGTATTTAATAAGCATGGCTCATTAGAAAAACACAGTAATAATGCCAAAAAGTATTAAAACTTATTTCCAGTTTGTATTAATCCATCTAATAAAAATAAATTTCAATTTTTTAATTATTAAACAGTATGTTATTTAAAAAAATTGTAATTTAAAAATTATTTTCAATAATATTTAAAATTAAATTTTAATTAGAATATTGATATATACTTTTTATGTGGTACTGGACTTCTATCATGAGAATGGCCTTCTTTTCTTCCATCTCCGACAGGGCATGTAACCATTATATATGCTAAAGAAATAAAATAAAATTTTTTAATATAAAAATTAAACTTTTGCTTTCTAATACATAAATATCTGTACTTGCTAATTGTAAAATAATTCTTGAACTATACTTGAAATTTTACTGTGTGAAAGGAAATTCAAAAGATATCTTCAAATTAAATTGAAGTATATAAAGAAATTTTTCTTCAGAATATTCAGATACAAAAAGATTAAAGGAAAACTGTGAAGTTGAAAAGAAAAGAAAAATTTAAATAGAATAAATCAAAAACTTATAAAAACAGCAAATTATATATTCTAATATTATTCAAACAAATTATCTGAATATCATTAAAACTTAATAGATTTTTTGAGGATTTAGGCAAATCTGCAATAGGGATATGAAACAGGTTAGGAATCAATAAATGGCTGGTTAGATCTAAGCAAAGAAAATAGAAACATGATAATAGTAAACTAGGATAAAGTGCTAAAACAAAGATATCAAAAACTAAGCATAATAATCTGTTTATTAGCCAAAAATTCTGTGAAGTGTTACAATGCAAAACCCATTTGTTTTCAGCAAAATATTCCTTTATGTTCACCTAACTGGCATTAATGAAATTATATAGATACAAAATTTTTTCATGCTAATTTATTAATCTTCATTATTTAATTTCATTTTAATATAATATTCTAAACATTGTAATACAAGATCCACTATATGTGTATAAGGTATTTTCAGAACGAATGTACATGTTTTCTTAACACTTATTCAGCTCTTGTAACAGGAAATAATTTTATTACTAAAACATTTTTGATCTTTCTGTGAGGTCCCTCATCAGTACATAAACTCTTTTCATACAAATATTTTAAAACAGAACACAACTAGTTCTAAATTCTTTAGAACACATTTTTGTTTTTTAAAAAATTTTTAATGATTCTTTAAACATATATAAACAGTATTAAAGAATTGTTAAAAATTTTAAAAAACAAAAATGTGTTCTAAAGAATTTAGAACTAGTTGCATTCTATTCTAAAATATTTGTATGAAAAGAGTTTATGCACTGATGAGGACCTCAAACGTTTTAGTAATAAAATTATTTCCTATTAAAAGAGCAGAATAAGTGTTAAGAATGTATAATGTCTACCAATTACAATAAAAATTTGTAAATTTAGCAGTTTGTAGCTTAATATATTGCTAAATTGTAAGAATTATCATCATCATTATTTATTAAAAATCTTAAAATAAGAAAGCAAAACTAGTTTTTCACAAATAATTTGGATCTTGAGAATTTACTGTAAATCACTTTACTTTTATTTTTCAAGCTGTATTTGCTTATAAAAAGAATGCAACCAGGAAATAAGAATTCTACGAGATGTGTTTGTAATAGTCACATTATGTGGAGGCCATGGTTTTGGGCCTTTAAAAATAAAACATAATATTTAAAATCATAATTTCTAAAAAAATATAGTTTTTGCTGCATTAAGGTAGGAGATAATTTCATAACTTAAAAATCAAAAAACAACCATTAGTAGTAGCGCTTTTGATTTATTTGAATCCTCATTAGCTACAAATTAAACTATATTACCGGAACGGGTTTTATGGAATACACAAAATATTCTTAACATTACGAAAACCGGATACCATAGCAACATAATATATGTTTCATAGTACAAAAATTTTTTATGGAATACACAAAATATTCTTAACATTACGAAAACCGGTTACCATAGCAACATAATATATGTTTCATAGTACAAAAATTAAAATAAAATTATAAAATATAGATTAATAAATGATACATAAGATACACAAAGATTAGATGGATTAAAAAGCAGGCAATACAACACAGTTATTCGGAAAATATTATCTCACGTTTATGGCATAAGATAAACAAACGCAGACATAAGAGAACTGCTAATATGGAAGAGTTAGACAACAGAACAACATATTCTGTTGACATAAATGACATTACTTTAAAATTTAAGAGAAAGTTAGAAAAAATTACTGGCCATAGATTAACATTTAATAGAAGAAACACATTGTTTAATTTATTAAGGAATGATAAGGATAAAATCAATTCCAACCCTCTTCCAGGAGTTTATGAGATTCCAGCATTTGACAAAGCCAATAACCAAAATCTTAACTACATGGGTTATACAAGTAGGTCTCTGAAGAAAAGAGTATCAGAACATAGAAGAGACATCCAAAGTAATGCTTTCTACGACAGCTTTAGCCCAAAGGGCCCTGGTGAATGATCTACAAGTGGATTGGAACAATGCTATATTAATTTTATAGGAGCAGGATCCTAGGAGAGGCAAGATAGCAGAAACACTAACCATTTATAATAAGAGAAACGAGATCATTAAGCCGATTAATAAGTTGGACCCCACAACCATCAACAATGCATGGAAATGGTGTATAAACAAGAATTAATACCTGCTGTATAACTGTCTTCAAAATGAACTTTATTTATATTATATTATCATCTTGCGCACATTATTTTTCTTTTTTGTGTATCTTATGTATCATTTATTAATCAATATTTTATAATTTTATTTTATTCGTTAATTAATTTTAATTTTTGTACTATGAAACATATCTTATGTCATGTTGCTATGGTAACCGTTTTTTGTAATGTTAAGAATGTTTTGGCATTCCATAGAACCCATTCCGGTAATATAGTTTAATTTGTAGCTGAATTGGATTCAAATAAATCGAAAGTCGGTAATATAGTTTAATTTGTAGCTGATGAGGATTCAAATAAATCGAAAGTGCTACTACTATTAATGGTTGTTTTTTGATTTTTAAGTTATGAAATTATCTCTAAAAATAATAACAGTACACACGAAAATAATAACAGTACTAAGACAGGAGTAATTTATTACTCCTGTCTTAGTACTGTTATTATTTTCGTGTGATTTGTTCAGGCAATGTAATATCTTGCAGTTTTAGTTTTTACTGTTTTGCTATATTAAGATTAAATAAATATTTTGATACAGATAAGTAAAATAAAAATTTTTTAAATTCTAAAATCATGCTATATTATTGTTAATCAATATTATCATATTTTTCTCTTTTCAATTGGTTCACAGATAAAATATAGACAGAACAAATGTTATGAATATTAAAGCATTACTGACATGAATAAACATTATTTAGCATTGTTTTCATAATGTAAAAATCTATTTTACAAAATTTGTTCTATTTATTAGTTTTTATATTTAATTGTTACTGTATTAGATAAAATTTGATTAATATCATTAAAATTATTTTTAAAAATATATTTGATAATGATTAAAATTTATAACATTAAGAATAAATGCAATAAAATTATAATTATTTTAATATTTGAATCATTTAAGGTAATCTAATGAAAATTAAATATAATTTATTACAGAAAATCAATGTATTATTTTAAAAATGAATTTCTTTTAATATTTAAAAGTAAAAATGCAATTATTTGAAAAGTTATTGCCTTACCTTTTTCAGTTTTCCTCCTTTTACGTTTATTGCATATCTTAACTGCACATGCTGATAAAATACTTGCTACTATAAAGAAAAGAGCTCCTCCAACAACACCTGCCGTGATAGCTTTACTTCGGCTAGCAGTTTCCTGTTCAGCTTATTAAAATAATAATTCATAAATTTTATCATTAATACATATATAATTTATAGTTATATTAACTCTGTTTAAAATACAGAAGGTCCCCAACTTACAACAGTAATTATTTATGATAAAAATCTGTACTTATGATGGCTGCCATCAATATTTCGCAAAAATGGTAGCGAATCAACTGAATGGCTGAGTTGTCACCAGGATGAAACATGTATTTCCACCATGAAGTATTCATATTCAATTTCAATTCTCATATCTCCAGATTTTTTAGGTGTCTAATCTCAATCCAATCAACTTCATTCTAAATGCATGGAAGCATGGTAATTGAACTCCATATTTCTGAAAAATTTTTGATAGATCTGGCCCAGGCACCAATTCACCTACTGTAAAGTCCTATTTCTCTACTAAAGATGTAAACAATTTGTAATTGGGTTTGGAATGAATACCATTATGCAGTAGTCAGCCAATGATTGGAAATGGTGTTAAAAATAATTGCTTATATTCAATATTTGCTAGAAACTTTGGTAGCTTAATTCAAATTAATTTAACAAAGGCTGTAGATGTAGATGTAGGAAAGGGGGGCTTTCTCAGCCCTAGCACTGTGACCACCAAAGATCTATTGTGCACAGCTACCAAAGGATACTCTTGGCAGCAGCCATTTTAGAGTTTTCCACAGAACTATTTCAATTGATCCCATTATAAGTGTTGAACACAGAGATTGTTCAACACCTATAATGAGATCAAGTGGAATATTGAAAAATGGATTTCAAAGATCTTGGCCAGGCTTGGACCCTTCCTGAAAAATATCTGAACTGAAATTGAACCCAGATACTTCAAGATGGTAAATGACTGCTTTACCATGCAGCTGATGCTGGAAACTTGGACTCAGGAAAATTACTTAAAAATTCTTTGTTTTTACATTGTGCTTTCTTTAGTTTTATCTGTATAAAATTCTAGTAGGCATGAAATATACAATTTTCTCATTTTAAATAATAAAAAATATTTATTCAACATTAGTGTATGTTCCTACATTTTAAAAACATAATAAAAAATCTGAGATCTGGTGATTAAGGAATGTAACTTCTATTTATAATACTGCTCCTCTGAAAAATCATGTTCTGAGTTATGACAGATTTCAATTATGACCAAAATTTTTTAACAAAACCCTGTCATAAGTTGAGAATCTCCTGTATGAAAAAATTTTTCTAGTATAAAATTAATTATATTAAATAATGAAAAGAAAATATCTTAAAAATCAAAGAATAATTAAATTTATATAATTATAACTTCAAAACACAAATAATAAATCAACAATTTATAATAAATTATACTAACTTGGCAAAACAAATATTACTTCTTCACTCGGAGATCCAACAGACATTATTGAATATGAGAAAACTCTAAAGAAGTAAGTAAGACCACTTGGTAGATCTTTCGCTAAATAATAAAATTTAAAATTTTGTCAAAATAAATAATTATATACATTGTAATTAAATTGATGCCAATTAATTATTTTAATCAAATCACCTAAATATGAATTTTCATCTTTGACAGGTTCCCAACGTTTCCAAGGTTTGTCTTTTGTTTTATATTCTACATAGTAAAATGCCACAGGTATTGATTTATTAATAGGTGGCAACCAAGAAATGAGAATTCCATGAGGTGTATTTGTTATAGTCACATTACGTGGAGGCCATGGTTTTGGGCCTTTAAAAGTAAAATATAATATTTAAAATCATAATTTCTAAAAAAATATAGTTTTTGCTGCATTAAGGTAGGAGATAATTTCATAACTTAAAAACTACTGTTTAGAAGACATTAAAGATTAAATAAATATTTTGATATAGTTAAGTAAAATAATTTTTTTTTTTTAAATTTTAAAATCATGTTATGTTACTGTTAATCAATTAAAGTTTTAATTAAATGTAAATATATAATTTATAACTTATATAGGAAAGATAAAAATAAGTTCACTATAAATATTGAAATTATAAATATTTTGTTAAGTAAAAAAATTTAATGTTTATTGCATAGATTCAAATTCAAAATGGAATTATTTTCATATAATGGCTGGAGAAACTGTTATTTTTAAGAATTAAATACAAATAAATTTACAATATAAAAGTTACAAATCTGTTATTTCTTCTTTTTATCACATATTGTTGTTTTTTAAAATATGTTTTATATTTATTTTTTTTTCAATTGTATCATTAAATCTATCCTCAAATATTTATGTCATTAGAAAGATTAGACCATGTAACTATAATACAAATGGTTTATAATCGGTGATGCAATTATCAGTGTTTTAAAAACTATGGTTTTTTTTTTTAAATTTATGAAGAAGTTTGTATCTTAATTTTTCAGGCATCATTTCCATTTATAATATGTTCTCATTGCAAGGGAGATGGGAGAAATGTGGAGGAGCTCCATCATATAGGAAGTACATATGAGATTGAGTAAACATCCACTACATATTGTAACACACAATCATAAACTATAATTTCTTGTTTTGATTGGCTAACAATTATTATGTAAATTGAAGGTTGCACAGGTGCATGAACTGTTATGAGCACTGAAACTATTCAAAATTGGACTTATGTTTATATGGCTTTTTTACTCAGAAAGACCTTTCCTATAGGTACCAAAAGTTATGACTTTTTATTGCCACAAACCCTGTATATAAAAATATTGAATCATCATAAAATAAAATGAATTGAAAATTTTCATTAATATTAGTCTCAAAATATTTTATTAGACTTTTATATAAAAATATTGAATCATCATAAAATAAAATGAATTGAAAATTTTCATTAATATTAAAATTAGTCTCAAAATATTTTATTAGACTCTTTAAAAAGGATTCACTTTATTATGAGATGTATTACAATTTTCTAACAATTTATATTATTGCTGAAGTCTATAGGTATTGTAGATAAGAATAAATATTATCACTAATGGTGTATGTTATGTAGCCATATATTAAATAATATAGTTTAAAGATACACTGCATTTCCTTGAAACAATTTTCATAAAAAATAAAGATCCAAGAAGAAATGGTCCAACATCATTATCCAATACCTATATTTATTTTATTTCTTCATATAATATTTTATTCATGGAACTTAAATGTATATATTTTTTGTTGCTAATGGTCAAGCATATGTGATTTATAATTGTAATATTCATAAAAATCACTTGATCACAAAATAATTGACTAAATATTTTTGTTATTACTAATTTTTTTAAAAGTATTATTAGTGAATAGCAAACAATTTTTTAACTGCACAAACTAGGAAGATCTATGCTATTTAATTTTGATCATCAGGAAGCTATAGGAATATACAGGGGAAAAATATTTATATTTGAGTCAACCAAAGATTATTACTTATTTTCTATAATAAAATTAAAATGAATATATGTAGAACTGCATTAATTTTTAATGCTGAATGGTTCAATCATTATCTAAATCAATTTCTTCTCATATCTGTAGTTTTTAAAAAAGCCATCCAAATTAATCAGAGATCTATGAATTAAAAGCATGTTACAATGGTTCTGAATGAGGAATGAGTGTTATAAAAAAATTACCTGCAGGCTTTTGTACAGTTGGAATATATGTTGCTCCATAGGCATCAGTTGGATATACACCACTTAAAAAATCCCATTCTAAAAAAAGATAAATAAGATTAATTTATATTTAATATATGTTGCTCCATAGGCATCAGTTGGATATACACCACTTAAAAAATCCCATTCTAAATAAATATAAATTAATCTTATTTATCTTTTATTTAAGTACTTTTATGTTATTTTTATACAAAATAAATTTATCATTAATGAATTTTTTTAAAATTGTTATTATTATTTTTATAATTAATATGTTGTTAGTAATTTTGAATATTGTCTTTCCTGGTAATTTCCACAGACTCTGGATTTTTTTATTAGTTATAACTACAAAATAAATTTATCATTAATGAATTTTTTTAAAATTGTTATTATTATTTTTATAATTTATATGTTGTTAGTAATTTTGAATATTGTCTTTCCTGGTAATTTCCACATACTCTGGATTTTTTTATTAGTTATAATAATAACCACAGCATTTAAGAAGAACATTCTATATTCAGTAGCATTTTCTACAAGACACCCTCTTCAATCACACCAACTCACTAAAATGTACAAGCCTAGTATTCTCAATACATTTAAACCATTACATCTAAAAAGTAATAATAAACACATGCTAATTTTCTCTTCCAGCACCTGTTATTCTTGCACTGTTCCTGTTTAGATACCAATGTTGGTCGCAGTGCTTGGGCTGAAACAGGCCCCTCCCTATTCTACTACTAACTAACCTGTTATTCTTGCACTGTTCCTGTTTAGATGCTTGGTCCTCTTCTTACAGAGGTAACTAATCCAAGTTATAAACAAAAACAGGAAGGAGGAAAAAATAACAACATAAAAAAAATCCCTTCTAAATAATTCATCAAGCACATCAAAATAAATTTTAACATATTACAACATATTAGGAGGAAAAAATCAACTGACAAATTTTTTTTTAAATAAAGCTTTTTACATATATACTTTAGAAACCCTTTCACTGCCAGCTATTTTTTTAAATTAAGCCTGATTAACATGCCAATGTTTTATAACTAAGATCACATATCACAAAATACAAATAATTATCTGCCAAAGATACATCTGCAAATTGATACATACAAATAATTATCTGCAATTTGGATGCATTCACAGGCTTTACTTAACATTTTAAAAAAACAAGAAAAATATGCTAAATAAAGCTTATTTTGAAAATTCTAATCAAAACACAAAGCAGTTTCATACTGCAGGAGAAGGAATATTTGCAATAAAAAACTGGTTTACATGATATGTAGTACTGTATTTTAAATACTCTGGCACAATAAATCTTATTAAATCACATTTAATTTTTGTATACTTTTCTATATGGAGAAATATGTTCACTCTTGCATCATAGTAACATAAAGACATATCAATGAGTAATTGATGTTACTCATTGTTATGCCTTTATGACATTATATAAAATATACCAGTCCACCTGTTTCACCATTTTTTTGAAAATGAGATATGCTAGGAAGTTTAGAATAAAATTTGTGTAACTAAAGTGTATTTAAAGACTCTCTGATGGTGCCATAATTATGTTCCAGAACAAATCATAAGTAGGGGAAAGCAGGAGCAAGTGTGAAATATCATATGGGAAAATAGGCAGCTATTGAAACATCTATTTCTTATACATTGTTTTAATATCTTATGATTTAACGACAAAGAAGAAAACAAAAAACAAATGGCATGTCCTAGGATCATAGGGAAGAGATATTCAAAGTATCTGCCAAATTTATTCTCACACTACCTTACTCATCTTCATATGCTGTCTGTAAATTGAAGGATTTCAGTGTCACTAATGTCTGGAATCCCTCTGAATTCACTGTTTCATTTCATCCTTTGTTGTTCAGATATTGCTGATAGATGATGCTTTTACTTGTCCTTACAAAAGAAGTTCATTGGCAACAAATCAGGGAAGTGGAGTATCCATACAATATGATCTCCTCTCCTAATCCATCATCAGGAGTGATAGATGATGCTTTTACTTGTCCTTACAAAAGAAGTTCATTGGCAACAAATCAGGGAACTGAAGTATCAATACAATATGATCTCCTCTCCTAATCCATCATCAATTGAAAAGATGATCTATTGTGCACTGTGCCAGCAATGAATAATGACTTGGACAACCATCTTGTTGTAGTCACATCATTAATTGCATCAGCAGCAGGTATTTTCCCATGACTTGTGCAAGACATTAGTAAAAAAATCAAAATTCATTACTCCATTTAAAGTCAGTCAAAAAGATGGGATTGATAATCAATGCATTTAGACTCTCAACATCTGGTGTGGCTTCATGTGACACTAAGTCATCCAACCCAGCAGTCCCGAACCTTTCAGACCTCATGGACCACTAAATTTATGATTTTAAATTCAGCAGACCAATAACCCGAACACAGAGGTATGAGTGTAATATCAGTATTTGTAAAATAATGCATTATTATTAATGATAGTAGAAATTTTGAACGCAAATATTACATTAGACTTGGGAAAGAAAAATCTAAAGAAATTTTAAACTTGTTCATTAACATTTTGAAGCACCCAAAAATTCATTTTGCCGTTAACCTATCTCGCTTGAAATATTTCGCAAACCACCAATGTGAACCACTGGTCGGCGACCTTTTGCCAGAATTTAAATGAAAATCAGAATTCCTTACTTAAGGAATTCTGATTTTCTTACTAATGTCTTGCACAAGCTCATGGAAAATATTCTGCTCTCTCAACCAATGTAGATTTTTGGATGACCATTAATATGTATGTGGATGTTGGTTTTTCCATTGCTTTTAAATGTAGTGTCATCAGGCCAGAGAATTTGTGATAGAAGCTACAGATTTAGTCAGTAAATTGCAAAAAAACCACATGTTGTTGAAAGTCATTCCCTCCAAGCTGTTTGTACAGACTGATGTGCTATGGATGCAAACTATATCCATTTAGAATTCTGCAACCACATGTTGAAAGTCATTCCCTCCAAGCTGTTTGTACAGACTGATGTGCTATGGATACAAACTATCCATTTAGAATTCTCTACATTGTCATGTGATCTAAACCCAAATCTACTGAAAATCTGATAGAGTCACAAGGATTTGCAGCAAGGACACCAACTCTTCTGTTGCCTCTTACATGTCTCATGATCTGATCATTTTGATTATGAGTTAATTGAACCTAATCACTTCCAAGCAGACGAAGTTGCCAGATGCTTAAAAATTTTACTTAAGTGATAGGAGTGCTGTGAATACTTCTCAGCATAAAAATGCTCAGCAGCTCTGTAATTCTTATGATATTGATCCAACATCATCAGCATATCAAAAGCTTCTTTATTTATGAAAGGTATAACTAAAGTGAAAAACCAAGGAAAGTACATTAGACTTGGGAAAGAAAAATCTAAAGAAATTTTAAACTTGTTCATTAACATTTTGAAACACCCAAAAATTGATTTTGCCGTTAACCTATCTAGCTTGAAATTTTTTGCAAACCACCAATGTGGACCACTGGTTGGCGACCTTTTGAACAGGACGCCTTGGACAGAGATACATGGAGAGTTAGAATAAAAAATGCCGACCCCATTTGATTGGGACAATCAAGGCTTGGGAAAGAAGAAGAAAATCTTTTATTATTCAAAATAGCTTACATGCAACCATATGCAAAAAATAATGTCAAAAATTAGTCAAGCAAAATGAAAAAAAGTAACAAACAATTTTTAAATGAAAAAAGTTAAAAAATAAATAATTTTTCAACTTTTTAAAAATTAACTAATTTATTGTGGATGGTTTTTTTCAACTTTTTCCATTTTACTTAGCTAATTTTTGTCATTACTTTTTGGTTCCATGTAAGTTTTTTAGGATAATAAAAGTTTTTGATTATGATTATTAATAATTTTATCAGTAAATAAAATAAAGATACGCCATCTCTCCTGGTTTTCCCTTAATGTGTATTTTTAATTATCTTAGATAAAGCACATCAGCATTTACACTGTTCACACAAATGAATGGCAGTTAAGGTTGGATTCCACATCACCAGAACTTACTGCAGAAACAGACAACAGACGCCCAAATGTGATGTCACTTCCTGTTTATAACGTGCTGCTCGTCAAATCGTCTGCAGAAAAGTAGAACAGACAAAATTTCAACTGCTCGCTTGCTGTTATACTTTTATCCAGTCATGTGTCTTGCTTGGAATGACGTTTGTTTGATGTCATGAGCTGAAATCTTAAAAATCAAAACGGCGGAAACAATAGATAAGTTGATCAACTTTACTCGAAATAATATTTTTAATCTTCAAAACGGCGGAAACAATAGATAAGTTGATCAACTTACTCGAAATAATATTTTTAATCTTTTGAAGGAAACTTTCGAACTAGTCGAGTATTATTTTGAAAGATATTTCTTATCGAAAATCTATGATGTTTTTTCATCTTTATTTTAATTTCAACATTAATAAGGAGATTTTTGTCAAAGATAATAATTGTGTTAAAATCATTGTGTCGTCGTCCATTTTTGTTTAACTTTTTAAACATCGCGAGAGGTCGCTGCAATATACAAAACTGTAGATTCTCTAGATTTATAGAATAGCGCATTCCGCGCCATTTTATATCCTTTGACGATCGATAATCACGGGTAATTTATGAAAAGTAAACTACAATACTATATTTCTTTTTCAATTTATAAATACAAAATTAGAAAAAGAAATATAGTATTATGGTTTACTTTTCATAAATTTACCCGTGATTATCGATCGGCGAAGGATGAAAAATGGCGCGGAATGCTCTACTTCAACAAAACTCTTTCGAATTTCTGCTGTAGTGGAAACAAAATAGAGCAGAAGACAGACAACAGCAAGTTGTTCTGTTTCTGTTGTCTGTTTGCTGTTTCTAGTGATGAGGAATTGTATCCCATAATCATTACCATAATGCCATCTTGGCTCCAGAATGTGAATATATCATACTTAGCTGCGCCTTCTCTCCTGACTTTATCCTATTATCATATTTGTTATTGTTTGCTAACAAGTACTGCATGTAGCCATAATCATTACCATAATGCCATCTTGGCTCCAGAATGTGAATATATCATACTTAGCTACGCCTTCTCTCCTGACTTTATCCTATTATCATATTATTTGTTATTGTTTGCTAACAAGTACTGAATACTACCTTAAAATAAACTTATCATTTATTTATTTTGGAATGTTATTTTACTTAATGCAATAATTGTTTTATCCGACTATTTATTGCGAAAAATTCGATATCGATTCATATAATTGTCATATCAGACCCGTTAATCTATATATATCATTAAAATAATGAATCGAACCTAAATACTAATGCTTGATATGTGGGTTCAACATGACGCATATAAACTCTTGAGCAACTTATGAGTAAAAAATTTAAAATGAGCAATTCAGTTTTCTCAATAATCATCATTATGTGATTATTAATAACGAAATTAATGATCAAAAATAGAATAATGAATCAAACTATTTGTATCTAAAGCTAGGTTGACACGATCAGAGCACACTTGGATCGCTTTTTCCGAGTATTAAAAGCGGAAATTTTTGAATTTTTTATTAATAACGAAATTAATGATCAAAAATAGAATAATGAATCAAACTATTTGTATCTAAAACTAAGTTGACACGATCAGAGCACACTTGGACCGCTTCTTCCGAGTATTAAAGGCGGAAATTTTTGAATTTTAGATTTAATGTGTCTTAAAAGTTCATTAAATTGAATAGTGATCAATCATGGGTGGTTTTTAAATGTATTTTTATCTTCATTTTCCACCTCAAGCAGAAAATTGGGAGAAGCGCCTAATTGCCCACGCCTGCGAGTGATCGTGTCAACGTAGCTTAAATCTTACTCATATGATAAATCTAAAATTTTTCTTTGCAGAATTATTAGATATTTATAGAATTAATTTTTATCAAATATGTAGTCACTGTTTAAGTTAATCATTAAACTCATCATTCTAGAGAAGAAAGTAAACCGTAAATGTGTTTCATCTATCGAATATAAATTTTCGTGCACATAAAACTGGTTTTAAAAAATGATATACCGATTCTTATTTGCACAAAATTCCATTATTGGAACTTTAATATTTGCACAAAACTCCATTATTGAGAGTTTTAATATTTATTTTAAAGTTACATTTATAGTTTTAATGAAAAAATAACGCTCTATATAATTATTTTAAGTTTAAAAGGAGGAACAATGCGTCATGCGATTATAATTTATACATGAAATGAAAAATCATGAAATCTCTTTATGAGTTTTGTTTATTCAACTGAATTATTTATGTATCATTCTATATTTGACGATTTAATGATATAAAATAAACCCGTACAACGAACGAACATCTGTAAATGTTCGTTAAACTCGACATTTTATAATGTGAAGACGAAATGCGATGACGTTTGTTTTGTAAGAATTTCAACAGCATTTTAATGTAGAAAAATTATGTGTATTTTGAGTTTTATAAAACAAATCAATTTTTGCTCTTAACAAGCTTCATTTGTCTATAAATCAGCGAAAATTATATGGCGTGTTCAAATGAAATCCGTTCGAAACGCACCACGTGATGAGTTGACATTTCAGTTTAGGAGCGCCGATGTTAAAGTGAAGCTGTATGTGTGGTGCGTGCGCAGTACTCTTAAATTGTGCACTTACGTTTAAAAATGTCGTAATGTTGAAGATGGTATGATTAAAAATCCGTCTAAGCAGGATATGCAAGCTATAAGATCACTAAGTTCTTAGTGATCTTATAGCTTGCATATCTTGCAAACATCACTAAGTACACCAGTAACATCACTAAGAACCACTGGCTTACGCCAGTGGTTCTTAGTGATGTTACTGCAATGAGGACGAACGGTTTCTGCGCGCATAGTGGTAAAACATCACTAAGAACCACTGGCGGATGCCCATTCACTGTTCCTTGTGGTGTTCAGTAAATATGCTGGTACCCACTAGCACCACTACTTTACATCCCTCAACCATTAAAAACTGAATTATAATTTGCATATCCTGCTTGGACGGATTTTCAATCATATCGGCCATCTTCAACGATACGTCACGCGTTTAACAATGATGCAAGTGAACAATTTAAGTGCATTGCGCATGTGAAACTCGTACAGTTTCACTTTAACATCCGCGTTCCTAAACTGAAATGTCAACTCACCGCTTGGCGCGTTTCGAATGGGTTTCATTTGAACACGCCTTATATAAACCAAATATTCATTTATTCGATCGACGAACATAAAAATTATTTTTGATTAATCGATGTGTGAATTATATAAATTTAAACATTGTTTATAAATAATGTGCACTTGTATTAAACAAAAAAAAATTATCTGAAATAATTTATATATATACACACGTACACAATGTTTGTTTCGATTGTATTTACAACGCGGATTTTTAAAAATAATTTACTGTTAGAATGTCTGTATGTTACAGTAATATACAAGTCAGTCAGTATCGTTAGTATGAACAAATAGCCACGTTCTTTCATTTTTGTAACGAGGCATGGCGAAAGGACCGTTGTCTTCCATAGGATTAATTCCGATCTGCCTCAAATGATAGGAATCGTATTCACCTCCGTCGTCCTTAAAATTTGGACGAATTTTTCCAAAATTATCCGAACTGGACATTCCCTGAAGAGGATCGTTTAAAGATTCGCACCTGGAACAATAGGAAAAAAAAGTTGTAAAGTTGTTAATTAACAAAAATGGTCACTTCGAGTGAGTTTTGTTGTTGACCCGCTTACATCAGAAGTTTTAATCGATCGGCCATTTTGATTACAGAATGTTACCTGTTCTGACAAAATTAGCTTTTCTACTTTTTGCGTAGGAGTTAAAGGTTACCGTGTAAGTAGTAATGGATCGAATCGCCTACTGCAAAGTTATATTTAGAAGTGAATTCTCTTTAATCTGTTATGGAAAAGTTGATGTCAAACTGAATGAGATAATAATTATTCAAATGCTGCTCCATATGCAATCTTAATTTATTGAATGGCATAAAATATTATTTTATTACAGAGACTTTAATAAATGAGTTTTTTAAAGAAGTTAACCGTTTTTATTCTTCTCGTAAATCATTGCTACTACGCTCAGAATTGTACTGTCTCTGTTACATAAAAGCAGATTTATTACTTAATTTGAGTAAGATGATTTTGTTTTGGACGTTTGAGTTTTATTTGATACATTATCTTCATTAACTATTTTTGTAAATTAAAATTAAAGAGTTATATCATCATTAGTAACTTCGAATTTCGTTTATGTTCTACGTGAATTAATTACGCCAATATTTTCGATATTAAGCATTATTTTTCGCATGGAAGCAGCCATCTTAAAAAATGACGTCAAAGTCTGTATCCACCAGCGTCAACCGAACAAATATTATGGCTGATGTATACACCAGTGACGTCGCTGGTGAATTTACAAACTGTTTAACGAACATGGTTTACGTTACTGATGGAGAATGTTGAATTCAAAAACTCACCCTACCCCCGTCTTAAATTTGAAAACTCCTCCTCTTCTACTTAAAAAATTTCCCCCCGATTTTATGTTAAAATAAAAATACCCATCTTAAAAAATGACGTCAAAGTCTGTATCCACCAGCGTCAACCGAACAAATATTATGGCTGATGTATACACCAGTGACGTCGCTGGTGAATTTACAAACTGTTTAACGAACATGGTTTACGTCACTGATGGAGAGTGTTGAATTTAAAAACTCACCCTACTCCCGACCGTGACGTCTTAAATTTGAAAACTCCTCCTCTTCTACTTAAAAAATTTCCCCCGATTTTATGTTAAAATAAAAATACAAAAAAATAGTAAAAAATAGGAATTATTTTACACTGATACTTTGTTACATATGGTAAAAATATCAGTAGTTGACACATTGATGTAAAATAGGAAACAAGAATACTGTATAACGTCATTTTGAGAATAATTCTAGATGTGTGGTGAATGGTAATGCCAGTAACATTCACCAATCATCGATAAACGACTATTAAAATTGAGTTCCTACTGCTAAAAAATGGAGCAGATCGAAATTTTATATAGTGAACGATGATATAACTTATATCGATGGTTTCTTTAATTTCAATAATGGTATTTGCTATTAGCAAATATTATTGTTTTACTTAAAACTATCACTATTTATTTCTTAAATTGCATAAGTATTAATTTAGTTTTATCACATTATTGTTATTGATTAATCTTACGTTAATAATTATCTTAATGTTTCTTGACTTTATCGGTTAGAATCGGTAATTTTCATTTGTAGAAAATATAACAAAGTAGAAATATTAAAATAATTAGAATTTAAATTTAATTTCATTTATGTATCTATAAAATAAATCGTATGTAGAATATTAATAAAAAACGAACTAATCTATTTTCCAGTCAATAAAGAAAAGTACCAGACGTATGTGTATATCTTTAAAAATTGCGTAAGTAGTCGTCAAATATTTAACCATTTCTAATAATGATAAAAATCTCTTTTTTTTTCTTTATATATATTTGATATTAACTTATTCGTTTATTCTATTCTTTACTTCGTCTTCTACATATTTACTCAGTAGTCTTACTGCATAATCTACATGTAGTTTTTTCGAACTATCCGCAAGATTTATGTGTTTAAAAGCAATTTTCCTATTAGTTCTTTTGTTAACTTACTTGTTATTATATAAGTTTTTCAGTGTAAAAATATTATACGATACTTAAATCAATTAAGATAAATAATCATTTTATAACTTTCACTCTCTCTTTCTCGTCCCCTCTATACATATATATGTTTTCTACTGTATAAAAAGCGTATTATACTTTAAACTGCTTCCAGTTAATTCAAATAAAAAGCACTACAAAACAAGCACTTTTAGCAGTGTAGAATAATTTATTAATTTGCAACAAACATTTTCGGCATAGCCATCATCAGTTACACCATGGAACAGAATGTTATTTCAGGTTACACTATATAACGGGTCCACGACTATCATCAGGTTACGTCATGGTGTAACCTGATGATGGCGGTATTCCGAAAACGTTTGTTGCAAATTAATAAATTATTCTACGCTGCCAAAAGAGTTTGTTTAATAATGATTTTTATTTGTATAAAAAGCTATTTCGGGTTATGTTTAATATGGTACTCAGGATATGAAGACGATATTTTAAATTAATTATTAAAGTTGTTTTTCTCTTCTTATTTTATATGATTATTTTAATTATAACGCATATGCTTCATTAACTTTAATTATATTTTGATAGCTGTTATTATATTTAATTAAATTTAATATGCCAGAATGATTATAATTTCTTAGTTTATATTTGTTCTATTCCTAAAATTTTAGCAGCTGATTAGCTCCATTTTAAATGGGATATTAATAAATGGATCATAGAATATTGCAAATTATTGAATAAAAATAAAAGATTTTTTTTTATCATGTAGCTTCCAAGAAATAAGAAATAATTCCGAATTCATGTTTTAAAATATTTCGTTTAAATGTAAACTGGATATACGAAGAAACTTATTATCATTTCTATTCACGTATGTTAGCCTACATGTTTAGCATAAACGATGTCAGTGGCCTGTTGACTAGCACAACATCGATTTTTCAAATTTATATATTTCGTGTGATATTAAAATTGCGAAATATATTAAAAATATCTTACCTGCAACTCTGAGGATTAAAAAAGAAACCCGTAGAACAATCCTCGTATACGTTGCATTTGCAACTGCACTCTCTTCTGTCCCAATGCCTATCCGGTCCCGTGCAAGACGATACCAGTGCATTATTCTTGCATTCACACTTGCACTTGTCGGCCGAATATATCTGTAAGGATGTACAGTCTTCCTTCTTTTCGCGACATACGCAACGGCATTTGTCGTGCTGTTCGAGTTTCACAACTTCGTAACCCAAATGATCGAATCTGTTCGAAGAAGGTCTGTTGTACCTCGCTTTAATCAGCTGTTAAAACGAGAAAAGTGTCAACAACTATTCTATATTATTTTCATATATGTTATATTACCTTAACGCTAATCGTAGATGTGGCTATAGGTGAACATTTAAGTAATTTACTAGTACAACAACCACCACAACGAAGAACTCTAGTACAAGTAGGCCAGAAAATCTCTGTTGGGTCTGTAGGACGAGGTAATTCTACAATTTTCTTCTCTGGTATGCAAGAAGCTTGCTCGGCTATTGGCACCATTGATTCTGCATATTTATGCAAGACAAAAAAAATAAATCGATCGAGTTTAAATCAGAATTTATGTCAAATAAATCGATACTCACCATTATTCGCCGATTTAGAATCATCATTTATATAAACCGATTTATTCTCATCTGTAAATACGAAAGAAAAATGCATTTTAGTCATTCAAGCGTGATCATTCCCCGTGTAATACAATTGGTCACACCTTTGATTTCTAGCAAAAATGAGAAATAATGAGGATAATAACATAAGAACTTGGACGTGATAGGTGAGTAGTCAAGAAACGTGTGTAGATTGTGCAAATCTAGGCTTTGTGAATATTTTATCTAACTTCAAACTGTATAACCTAGCATTTCGTAAGGGATAATTTGTTAGTTAATTACATAGAATTGTTTGTTCGATTTTGATAAATAATTCAAATGCGAAAATTCCCTTTCGTGTTTTTTGTAATAATTGTTCTAATAAGTAAAGTTCTGAAAATTATACCAAAGTGTTTTTTATGTTCATCCTTTGTTCGACTACTCCACGTGACAAGATCGATGATGGATCATTTGTTATTCTTTTGTTTGGTTTTTTTTTACAAATGTAGGCTATCATTTATAATCATATCGAATATTTCGTATCGATTTCTTTGAATAATACATTGATTCATCATAAATGGTGTTGGATCAACTACTTAATGCGAATATTGGCTTTTTTTTAATTACTTTAATTATTTATTCAGAATATTTTTCTTTCTTCGGTATAATAACTTATGTACGAAATCAGTGGCTATCAGAGGGGAGCAAGAAGAGCAATTGCCCCGGGCCTCACGATTTTGGAGGCCTCAATTTATAATTCAGTATGTTAGAAAAATATATTTGTATATTTTTTCTAACACCTTGTAGCATCTGTTACAAATTCTGAGATATTGAGACTATCTAACTTATATTGAGACTATGAGACTATCTAAAAATCCCTGTATGAAATTGGATCAGAAAATATAAGTTGCGAGGCCAGGCAACAGATATTTTTTGAACCCCTTCAAAATGACAAAATTGACAAATAAACAGTGGCATGAAACAAAATAAATAAGTACACTGCCAACATTAAGAAAACTATCATAAAAAACTTTCAGCACTATGGCAGGAGATAAATAAATGTAAATAATTCACTCAACAAGTTTAAAATAAAGAAGCGCTTTCGATTTATTAAAATCCTCTTCAGCTTCCATAAATAGAACAACAAATTCTTAAAGAACGCACGTACAATTTGAAATTTGGTTACTATGGTAACATATTAGAAATTACAATAAATATATTAATTTATACACAAAATAATGAATATAAATATGTAACAAGAATAAAATAAATAATATTGACATAAGTAATTAAAATTCTATTTTCTATTCTTGCACCATTTCCAGGCATTATTAATTATAGTGGGATCGATTTTGTTAAGCGGTTTTTTCTTCATATTCTTACTATTAAAAATGGTTAAAGTCTCTGCAATTTTCCCTTTTCTGGGATCTTCCTCTCTAATAACCAGCTTTGCGCTATCCCAATCAATTGTTACATCGGAGCTAATGGCCTTTTGAGCTAGGGATGTAGTCGTCGCTTTACTCTCTATATCATGTTTGTGTTCATGTAATCTCCTAGTAAGGGACCTTGTGGTGTAACCTATATACTTCCGGTCTTGATTAAAGTCATTATCTTGCACTGGAATTTCATAGACCCCTGGAAGAGATGAGGGATCAATTTTATCTTTATCATTTCTCAAAAGATTAAAAAGAGTGTTCCTTCTACTAAAAACAAGTTTATAATCCGATATTTTCTCTATCTTCTTTTTATATTTTAACGTGATAGGATTACAATCTACTCGGTAAAATTTCTTATCATTATTTTCAGTTCGTTTTTCGCTATTTAACAGTTTTTCTTCTTGAAATTTTATTCCATAAACGAGTGATAATATTTTCACTATATCCGTGGCACACTGCCTGTTCTTTAATCCAATTCAGTTCTTGGTTGATATTCGCATTCGTAGTACAGTGTGTTGTAATCCTTTGTAGTAGCGCTCTAAAGGCGGCCATTTTGTAGGACCATGGCTCTTGTGATTCAGCTTTAATAAAAATTGGAAAATAGGTATCTTTTCTATAAATATTTAGGTTATATTCGCCTCTAATTATTTCAACTTGTAGATCAAGACACTGAACCAAAAAAAAATATCGCACAAAAACCGACCGCATAAAAACAGGTTTGACTGTAATAACCAAAGTCAAAAATAACAAATAAAGAGAAAAGAACTAACATTTAGGAAGTAAGAACAGGTTATACTTATATTTAGTTCTGAAACATGATGATATCTAATTTTTTGATATACTTTTGTTATACAAATTTAGAATAAAATTTGAGAAAAAAAATAAAATTCTAAAATATATATTTTTTCTTAAAATTAAAATTTTAGAAAATAAAATTCTAAAATTTAGAATAAAATTTGAAATGAGAGGACACGTGGTCTCGATCATGTTTGAAACATGATTGAGACCACGTGTCCTCTCATTTTTCTGGACTTTGGACTAGTGATATATGGAATACTCCAGTGCACAAATGAAATGCCTGATGGTGAATATGGTCTAACACAGTGGTTCTCAACCTTTTTTCTGTTAAGGATCACTTTTTAATATTTTAAAATTTGGCAGCACATCTTAATATTTTAAATAATAATTTAGACTTGACAACGAATTTTTATTAACAGCTTATTGTATTTATTCTTATTTATTACATTCAGATTATAAACACTCGTACACAGGATCATTAAATGGCGACCCTTATTAAGTTATAGCGCCACCTGCAGATTTTGTCTTTTTTAGAGAAACTAATTTTATGTAGTGGAATACCGTATTTCATCCGCGAGAGGGATAATACGATTGTTTGTTTATACGAGAAAAATTGAAATTTGAATAACGACAAAAATTTAGGCTGTCGCAGAAATTCGATTGATTAGATTTTTCTGATGATACCCTATTTATAGGAATCGGTAGGGTGTTGGACTGCAAAAGGGATATTCAGCCAACCACGTTTTCACTATACATATATATGATTCATGCAATTCATTCTTAATTTTTCGCGGCACACCGTCAAAGGTTTGGTGGCACACTAATGTGCCGCGGCACAGTGGTTGAGAACCACTGGTCTAACATCTGCAGAGTGGATTCTCTTGCTGAACCATAAATAACAGATCCACAATCAAACTTTGATTGGATCAGCAAATGATAGATTCGCTGCTGTTTTTGCTCTGATACTAAGAAACATGACTTCAATTGTAGCTCAACTGAAAAGTCAACTGATCTTGAAACAACAAAAATCACATCATCAATTGAAAAGTGTGCCGCGGCACAGTGGTTGAGAACCACTGGTCTAACATCTGCAGAGTGGATTCTCTTCCTGAACCATAAATAACAGATCCACAATCAAACTTTGGATCAGCAAATGATAGATTCGCTGCTGTTTTTGCTCTGATACTAAGAAACATGACTTCAATTGTAGCTCAACTGAAAAGTCAACTGATCTTGAAACAACAAAAATCTGGCCATCATCTTATTTCTGAAATGATCACTTCTTTAGAAAATAATTTACCTTTTGTTTTAGCCTTTACAATTGGACTAAACTGTCCATCTCCTAAGATATTTCGAGAAAGTATTTGAAAGTCATATTCTGCATTCGACTGAAGATTGTATATAGTAAATGTAGTTACGCTTTTTGGTTGAACATGAATTGTTCGCCAATCATTTTCATCTCTTTCTTTTAATCGATACCTAAGAAATTAATAAATCCAAATAAAATTTACTGAAAATAAAAGGAAAAGTCAATGTTTAGATTTCATTTTAAGTTTACTAATCTCATTAAAATATAATAATTTTAATATTCATGTTACCAAATGACATAATTCTGTTCATATCCACCATCATATGCTGGAAGCCATGTTAGTGTTGCTGCAAATGCACTTGTATTAACTGATAAATTAGTGGGTGCATGAGGAGTAGTACCTAAAAAATTATAGTAAATAAAATTTCAATTATGTAAATAGTAAATATAAATATTTAAAAAATTTAATTACTTTCGATAAGAAGAAGGCTACTTGTAACCAATGTGGCAATTTCATTTTCTAGAACACATTCATAGGTCCCATGATCTTCTTTTCTTAAGCCTCTAATTGTTAAGTTTCCACCAATTAGATCTGTTCTATCACGAGGAAGTTTCTTTCCATCTGCCTTTATTTAAATAAAAAATAATAATAATTAATAACTGACAAAAATGACTAAATCATAAATCATTAAATGATTTTTCAAAAGTTTATTTAAATTTTCATTAGAACTTAAATTCAAACATACTCTTCTCCAGCTAATAATTGGCTTTGGCTGTCCTGTTCCACTGCATGGCATTGTCACTTCATTATTTACAGTTTTTTGATAAATAGGTTTTGGTTTAACGGTGAATACTGAAGGCTCTGTAAGTTACATATTTAATTTAATTTGGTTAATTATTTTATAGTTTTATTAAATTATACATTGCAAAAACTATTCAAACTATAGATAATTTTAACTTATGACCACTGATCTCTGAATTGATATTAGCATCCAGAGCTGGATTACTCACCAGGCACAATAAGCATATGCCTAAGAGCATAATAGGAAGCTTCAAAAGCAGGTTAAAAATTATTGAACAATTTTATAATTTATTTAAAAAATTAAGGCATACCTATATTTGTATGGCATTAATAATTTCTTTATTATTGTTATAATTTGCTTGATTTTAAAGATTATGTTTTCATTTCCTTAAATAAATAAAACATTGTTTAATCATAAACTATTGATTTTTTTTTTTGGTCTTTTCTTAATTTTATTGTAGTTAAATTGCCTTGCCAAGAATGGAACCCTTGATTTTAACATTATGTCTATGGGAAATTGAATCTTAGTTCATGAGTTCTCATTTTATGAACCCATTTCAAAAATTTACTAATTTGTAGAGATGGGAATTACCTATATGTTTTCCTGAGTTTATTTAATTATATATATAATGAAATTTTATTTTTTGCGACAATTCATTTAATAAATAAAGATGAAAAATGAGATTTTTTTCATTTATCAACTTTATTATTTATTTTACATTTATTGATTGTATAATTATAATTCTATACAGATATCAACTTATGACCACTCATATTTATGATGGTGATGTCATCAATAAATTCTGCGATTGGTCTGTTTAATGGACTGTTTTCTGTTCTATCACGAGGAAGTTTCTTTCCATCTGCCTTTATTTAAATAAAAAATAATAATTAATAACTGACAAAAATGACTAAGTCATAAATCATTAAATGATTTTTCAAAAGTTTATTTAAATTTTCATTAGAACTTAAATTCAAACCTACTCTTCTCCAGCTAATAATTGGCTTTGGCTGTCCTGTTCCACTGCATGGCATTGTCACTTCATTATTTACAGTTTTTTGATAAATAGGTTTTGGTTTAACGGTGAATACTGAAGGCTCTGTAAGTTACATATTTAATTTAATTTGGTTAATTATTTTATAGTTTTATTAAATTATACATTGCAAAAACTATTCAAACTATAGATAATTTTAACTTATGACCACTGATCTCTGAATTGATATTAGCATCCAGAGCTGGATTACTCACCAAGCACAATAAGCATATGCCTAAGAGCATAATAGGAAGCTTCAAAAGCAGTTTAAAAATTATTGAACAATTTTATAATTTATTTAAAAAATTAAGGCATACCTATATTTGTATGGCATTAATAATTTCTTTATTATTGTTATAATTTGCTTGATTTTAAAGATTATGTTTTCATTTCCTTAAATAAATAAAACATTGTTTAATCATAAACTATTGATATTTTTTTTTTTGGTCTTTTCTTAATTTTATTGTAGTTAAATTGCCTTGCCAAGAATGGAACCCTTGATTTTAACATTATGTCTATGGGAAATTGAATCTTAGTTCATGAGTTCTCATTTTATGAACCCATTTCAAAAATTTACTAATTTGTAGAGATGGGAATAACCTGTATGTTTTCCTGAGTTTATTTAATTATATATAATGAAATTTTATTTTTTGCCACAATTCATATAATAAATAAAGGTGAAAAATGAGATTTTTTTCATTTATCAACTTTATTATTTATATTACAGTTATTGATTGTATAATTATTATTCTATACAGATAATCATCTTATGACCATTCATATTTATGATGGTGATGTCATCAATAAATTCTGTGATTGGTCTGTGAAATTTAATGGATTTGAATCCCTCACCCAATGGTTTAATATATGGATAGTGTCCTTATTTGTTTCTGGTTCTTGCAGTTTGGTGTTCTTTTTGTTTATTAAGATAAGAGGATTATAGAAAACATGTCCTTGTTTATAGTGTCCTAGTAAACTAATGAGAAATCTATAAATTTTGGGCATTTACAAGTTATAATGGTGGGTCCAAAGCAAACCCCATTGTAAGTTGAGGACTACCTATATATAAACAAGGAATGGATTAAATGGCAAAGAACTGCATGAAGTTAACATGTAATAATAATTTTTACAATGATGATGTAAAAGAAGAATAAATAAAATTTATAGTAATTGATTTCAACAGTATATATATTTAATTATTAAATTATTTGAAAAATTAGAAATTTTGAAATAATATAAAAGTAATTTTTTTTTTGTTTTGTTCGGCCCAAATTATTCAAATTTCATTGTATTTATGAATATAAATATTTTATATTCAAAAATAAAGAAAATAAATGAATTTTAATTAAAAATTTAATTAATAAAAAATATTCAGAAAAGCAATAAGCTATTTACCTCGAACTAAAATTTCCATTTCATTTGAAGTCCCAGCAGTTCCATGAATATTATAAGGTGTACATTGATACCTTCCTTGATATTCTATATTTACATGTTGAAAAAAGAGAGACCCATTATTCAATGTAGATACTCCAGGTGTGGCATGTGGATCAAATGGTCTTTGATCTTTAGTCCATGTAATATGTTGAAATGGTGGACTAGCCTGTATATAGCATTTTACTATTCCAGATAATCCCAATGGTAAATATTGAATGGTTGGTGAATATGTTACTCTGGCAGGATCTAATGTAAAATTTAATTAATTAACATTTATATTATTATTAAATACATTTTTTAAAATGAAAGCTCAAAATAATTTTTAAGCTTACATTCTACATTAAGATATGCTGATGCACTATTTGGATTACCAATACCATTCGAAACCTCGCAAGTATATAATCCTGTATCTTCAGCTGAAGTTGGATTAATAAATAATGTACCATCTCTTCTAATATTTGTGCGTGACTCTAGCCATGATATTTCAGATATGTCTATACCATTATAATACCAATGGTGAGTAATATTTGAAGGAAATGCTTTAGCTTCACAAATTAGTTCGATGCCATCACCTTCTAATTTTGTTGCATTACGAGGTGGCAAAGTAATTACTGCAGAACCTAAAACATTTAAATTGGTTTTAGATATAATAATTTATTAATAAAAATGATAATTTTTATTTATTAGTCAATTAAGTTGAATTACACAATAAATAAAATTAACTTTTTTTAAATTTATATAATTCAAACAAAAATATTATTATATTGAGATTTTAAAAAGATGAAAAAAGTAAACATTACTTTTTTCATCAAAAAGAAATTTATGTTTCTCTTCCAAAACAGCTTTGCTTATAAATGGTTACTTATCTGCAGATAAGACTAAAAAATATTCATTATATTACAGGGGTGGCGAACCTTTTTCTGCTGGCGTGCCAAAAATTTAAAAAGTTATATTTCTTAATATACTAACGTGCCAGATAATTTGTTATAGGAATATATATATATATACTGAATGGACCTCAAAATTAATGTTTTCGGCAGACATTATGCCTAAATTTGAATGAATTAAATGTTAAATTACAATGTATCAATAAGACTATCATTGGCATATTTGATCTAATTCAGGCATTTGAAACAAAATTTCAAATATTATATCGAGTAATCGCTTCCAAAAGCTTCAAATATTTTCCAAATTTGAAAAAATTATTCACAGGTTTGAACTTTCATGAAAAACCGGATGGAGCTAAACTGACTACAGAATTTTCAAAAGTTATTAACTGTATAATCAGTGAGTTTCAATCAAGATTCACTCACAAGTCAATTTATCAATAGATAATTTGCAGAAACTACAAAATTTATCGTGTATCTTGATAAATTCAGGTTATCTGCACCTATTGTAACAACATTTGACTGGTTAAAGTTGGACGAACTTGAAATGCAATTAACAGATTTTCAGTCGAGTTACATAAGGAAGCAAAAATGATTAAGTCAACTAACACCACAACGGCATATGCACAATTGCAAGTAGAATAAAAGTGACTAAGAGTTATATGGTCACAACGCAAATTTTTTGCGCAGCGAAAATTTGGAAAATATAAAATTCTAGATTAACGTTCTATGTATGTATATATAAATATAAATATGTGCCACGTGCCAGCAAAATTGTTCTGCGTGCCATTCCTGGCATGCGTGCCGTAGGTTCGCCACCGCTGTTATATTATATTTAATCTTTATTTTTTTAAATTAGAGTTATTTTTCATTTATGAATACTATAAATCATTTTTAATCCATATTAAATATTTTTTTGACTCAAGAAAAATCTATATATTATTATTATTATTATTCATATAAATACAATGCAGTCTTGATAGCCTGAATTATACATATATTATTTTTTTAACAATTAAAGACTAATAATATTATATATGTACTTTACCTGCAACAATGATTTTTGTATGAGCAGATGCACTCCCTTCTATATTATGGGCAGTACATAAATAATCTCCAATATCTGATTGTTTAAGATTTGTGATGCGAACAGTTGTGTTTGTAATTTTAATATTAGCACTGTCATCTAAAGGTAAATTGTCCTTAAAAAAACAAAAAAAAAAAAAATGAAATTTTTATATCATAGTAAATTATTTTTAATAAAATTTATTTCAATAAATCATAAATTAATAAAAAAAAGTTTATTGAAATTTTAAAATTGAAAAATTAAAATATAAAATATATTGTTATACTGATTTACATACATATTGCATTCCTGAAAAATGCTTAAAAATTGAATTTCCATAAATTAGGAGCAAAATTACCATTTATTTAAATGGGAAAATGTTTTAAATCTAAAAATTTATTTATTTTCACTTTGATAAGTTAAAATAACATATAACTGAATAAATAAGAATAAAATTATTCTAATAATTAATACTAATTATTAATTCCACAATCTAACAAAACAATTTTCACCCAAGTAAAACAATCAGCTAGCAACTGCATAAAAGCATATTAGATATGTTAGGAACTATATTAGACCAATATAGTTACTAATTAAATATTCTAAGGAAGTCTAAAATAATAATCTCCAAATTTTTTAGATGGTTTAGGACAGGCCAACAGATTCCTATTGTTTTCCTATCGGCCAACCCTGCATGAATGTTATATTAGACCAATATAGTTACTAATTAAATATTCTAAGGAAGTCTAAAATAATAATCTCTAAATTTTTTAGATGGTTTAGGACAGGCCAACGGATTCCTATTGTTTTCCTATTGGCCAACCCTGCATGAATATGGATAAATCATGAAGATATTTTCCAAACAGAGATTAATAAGTGCAGGTCCATTCTAGAGAAGAATGATTCTGCACTTACTCATCTTTGTTTGAAAAGTGAAAAATCTAGAAATAAAAAAATGCTTCTAATAAAACTTGATGCTTCCAATGTTTAGCAATTTCAAATAGTAGTTTTTTTTTAAAAAAAATAAGAATAATCATAACAGTTCACTATGAAAATTAAAAATAATCAATGGTATAATATGCTATTGAATATATCATAATGTATAAAATAAAAAACATCCACATAAAAGAATATAAATTCAATAAAAAATCTACCAATTCTTAATATTCATAAAAAATTGACATTACAGTTTATGTATAATTTGATTTCATGTTGATATATAAATTTTTGTATTTAAATTAAATTCTTTTAAAAAAATGATATTTTATATTCAGATTAGACAGAATACATGGCTTAATATTTAAAACAAATATAAAACTTAAGTTATAAATAAATGTTAATTATAACAATTTTAAATTTTAAAAATGTTTATGTAAAACACATTTGTGTGGTATATATATCTTTGATATCAATGGCATGCTTTATGTGTACCAATGTAGTATATATTATTTGACTTTGAAATTTTTGTTAGATGTTTTCTTGTTAAATTAGGAGAGAGATTTTATAAATTTCAGTACATATTGAATTTGCTGGTATAAATGGGGTCTTGTAAAACAGGATAAATAATAACAACGATAATTTGTAACAAATATTTACTCTAAAGAAACTTTACTAATATTATATCTGAACTATAAATTATTGAATTATTTGCAATTAACCAAATAAACATTATTTTGTTCCCATTAAGCATAAGTTTTAAGCAATCTTTATAGTACAGGTAGTCTTCAACTTATGACTGCCTTGACTTACAACCATTCATACTTACAATGGTGATGAAATCTGTTAATTCTGTGATTAGTCAATGCAATTCAACAGGTTTGAGTCCCTGACCCAATGATAGGAAATGTGGAAAATGTCTTTTTTTTTATGTATGATTCTTGTAATTTTGCATACTTTATGTCTATTAAAATAATGTTTAGTATCCTAGTAAACATTAAAAGTGAAAAATCCATAAATTTTTGGCATTTTCAACTTATGACAGCAGATTTGAAACTGAATCCCATTATAATTTGAGGACTATCTATGTATATATATATTTTTAATATCCATTACTTATAAATTTTCAAATTAAAAATTTTAAAAATTATTAAATTTTAAAATTAAAAAATAATTCCCAATATATTAATACTAAACTCAGAACTTAAATATTATTGTATTTATTGTTTGAGCAATTTTGGTGACTATTAGTACTGTAAGGTTTGTGGGTTGCAAGTTGGCAGCTGAGTTTTGTACTGGCACAAGTAATTGGCCCTCAGGGGTCCAAGGCAGAAAGAAGGCAACAATTACTCTCTGTGATTAGTCAATGCAATTCAACAGGTTTGAGTCCCTGACCCAATGATAGGAAATGTTGAAAATGTCTTTTTTTATGTCTGATTCTAGTAATTTTGTGTACTTTATGTCTATTAAAATAATGTTTAGTATCCTAGTAAACATTAAAAGTGAAAAATCCATAAATTTTTGGCATTTTCAACTTATGACAGCAGATTTGAAACTGAATCCCATTATAATTTGAGGACTATCTATGTATATATATATTTTTAATATCCATTACTTATAAATTTTCAAATTAAAAATTTTAAAAATTATTAAATTTTAAAATTAAAAAATAATTCCCAATATATTAATACTAAACTCAGAACTTAAATATTATTGTATTTATTGTTTGAGCAATTTTGGTGACTATTAGTACTGTAAGGTTTGTGGGTTGCAAGTTGGTAGCTGAGTTTTGTACTGGCACAAGTAATTGGCCCTCAGGGGTCCAAGACAGAAAGAAGGCAACAATTACTTGAATGTAAACTAACAAAAAAGTGTTTATTAAAATATAGCAGAAAACAGTTGATGAGAAAATATAAGGATAAATGAATTCATCAAACATAAAGTTAACCTTGTGTTTGCAAGGAGGAAGCTAACCTACTTAAGTAATCTATCTGAAAAGAGAGAGGTATGATTTATTGATATGATTCTTATCATTTGCCTTTCTTCCTGTTATTTGTAGGTTGGACTGCCCCTCTTCAGCTACATAGAGAAGGTGTGCACTTTCTCTGTGTAGCTGAAGAGTAAAGTTTTATATAAGTATTTTTTATAGTAAAGTGATCATGCTTTAATAATCCAAATCAGTAAATGTTATTAATTAAAAAAAATATGTTTTTTCTATAAAAGTTGAATGATTGAATAAAAAATTCCTTATTTCCACATACTATAAAAATAAATAATAAATGTGTATCATATTTAATTTAATTTAAGTTAAAATCATAGCACTGAATCATATATTGAGCAATCGCATTAGAGCTCATCACAGAATAGTCAACATTTTGTGACTGATAAGTGAGTTATTCAGAAGATTGAAAAAATGATTTTAATGGGCTGGACTTATATCTGTCCAAGAAAATTTGAAGGTATAAAACCTGGAATTGGATTCATTCCTTTAATTGGATGGAAATGCTTTATTATGATATCATCTGATGACTTATACCAAGGGAAAAATGTGTGGCCACTAGCAATTTCTCTTGGTTGCACATGCAGTCACAAAATTTTTCTTTGAGAACTCCTGATCTATAAGTATATCTGACTATTGCTTAAAAATATTTTTACCCAAAATGTTTTTTATAAAAATTTACTATTATATTATATTTGAACTGAATTTTCAAATTATGAAAATTCAGGCAATATTTTTAGATGAAAAATACTTCTATCATTTAAAAATCTGACATATTAATTAAAAATAGATGAAATCATTTTTCCCATAATCAACTGTAATCAGGTATTTCTAACAGTAATATTCAAATACTTAAAAGATTAATAAAAATTTAAATGAATATAATTATGATCAATAATGATTTAAATATAAATATATATAAAGAAATATGATCTAAATAATTTGTTGTGGAAATAATCCAATTTTAAATAAGTATAATTATTATTTGACAAGAATTAGATCTTTTAAATGGAATCATTTAGATAATTGGGATTAATGATGACTTGAGTGGTTTAGATATAATATTTTAAAATTGTAACAATTATATATTATTTCTCTTTTCTTGAAAGCCTGAAAGTTTATTTTAATAACAATACTGTTTTCTAGCAACATAATAAATTATATAATCTAGAATTAATTAACAAAGAGCATAATTTATTAATAATCTAAATCCATTTAGATAAGACAGGAAAAAAACTCAATTTGCTATAGATATTGCATTAAATATACAAAAATTTGAACAAATTGAAGAGAATCAAATCCAAACTTTTATTCTAATTTTATTAAATTTATTTAAATTATTAAATATCTTTGAGATATAGTTTGTTATAATATAAAAGAATATGATATTCTTGATCAAAACAGAAAATTAAATAAAAAAATTAATAAGTTTTAATATTTTTTTATAGCATCAGCTAATAATTAATGAAATCAAATGGATAAGACATGATATGGATGTTAACAAGGCCGGATTAAAAACCTTTGGGACCTACAGGCACAAAAATTTTTTCAAATAAATTATAAAATTGTTCAATAATTTTTAACCTAATTCATAATATCCATCAGCTCATTTCAAGTAAAATTAATAATCTATGTAAAAAAACAAGCTTGCTATGCAAATTCCCTTTGAGTCTCCTAGTCTGCCTTCTAATCATATTATCATCTCTAAGCCCCATCTAAATAAAAAATTGGAACATAGCTAATTTAAATTTTCAAGCAGTCTTCTTTAAATAAATTAAAGGTAGTCCTTTACTTAAAATGGATAATACTTAAATTTACTTACATTTTGATAACTCCATTGTAGATCAAAATGACTAACAATAATAATAATTTTAGAAGTAATAATAGACAATAGAAGACTGGATCCTCTAAGGTGATAAAATTATATAGATTTGATTGCAGATTCTCCAAGTGTTAAAATTATCTGGAATTGAACCCAGCGTCCAAAGTGTAAAATCATTCAGAATTGAATCCAAATCCTTCAAAGCAGTAAGGGCTTGCTTTACTATTTTTAATAAAACAAAAAAGTATTTCTAACCAATTTGCTATGAAAATAGGCAAATTCAGAATATTGTAAGGACAACTGTAACATAAGATCATAATAAATAGGGGAGAACCTGTATATATGCATGTATAATATTACAGGTTTCAAAAGTGAAAGCTTTAGTTATACAGGTAGTCCCTGACTTATGTAGGTGGATTGTTCTGCAAAACCAGAAGTCAAAAGATACATTATACAGTACTAATGTGCCATAATGATAATATACTAAAAATAGTTATATTAAAGAATAAACACACAAATTGCATGGTAAAGCAGTCACTTATCATCTTGGAGGATCCAGATTCAATTCAGAGTCACAGATCTGGAGTTTTTCTGGAGGGGTTTGGGTTTGACTCATTATTTAAAAATAATTCTATATAAGTATGGATATACGTAAGTCAGGAATTGCCTGCATTTTTAATCCCAATATTATTATTATTAAAGAGTCCTCCTGATTAGTCAACATACCAATCTAAAATCAGGTGTCAAAATTAGAGTTGTATTTGTAGAAATTCTCACGAAGACTATAGGCCATCATCGTTCTCCAAGCAACAACGATAACCACGCGTACATTGATCATAGCTTAGACTAGGGGTGGGCAACCTCCGCCCCGCGGGCCACATTATTTTATTATATCTAATACAAACGCTATGTATACTTACATATCTGTACCTTCTCTTTTTTAAATAAATATTATTATCAATTGTTTTGTTTTGGCCTGTGGCCCACCATAAATTTTTCTATATGGCCCCCCACAAAAAAAGGTTGCCCGCCCCTGATTTACAGTATTAACAGATAGATAGTTCTCAGTTTTTCAAATATGAAGTATCAAAAAATCAAAAATATGAAAATTAAATGCTAAATATTCATGAAAAGATGTTTAAACCATATACAGTTCGTTCCAAAAAGGTAGTCACCTGCTTCGCAGGGGCTGAGCTAACTGGAAGTTGATCAATTATAAAGTCTGTCAGTTCGAATGTGCATAGTGGAAGCTAAAAATGGACACGTCTGTTCTGACTAAGAATAGGGGTGAGGTATACAAATGAGATGGGTCAATTACAGTGCTCTGAACTTAAAAAACTAATCGCTGTTCACTATTTCAAGCCAGGCAAACTTTCTAGTTATGAATTGAATAAATAGATAACATGCTCTAATATCATTTTTCAAATTTTGAATATTGGTAATTATGTTTTAACAGATTTATTTTTTAAAATTCTAATATGCTAATATAAATATACCGTATTTGTTTGTCGTCACATATTATATATAAACTATATATAGTTTTTTTATATATTCCCGTTGAGAATAAGAATGAAATTTTATTTGCGTAAACGTGATTTTTTTTAACTTTAAATTGAAAAATGATTTCATATTGAGATTGGCAACAATGTTTTATAAATTATAATAACTAGATTTATAAGTAGTATATATATTCAAAAGACAATTATTTTGATAAATCTAAAGCAAATGTATATTTATATATGACTAGTTCAAAATAAACATTTAATGATATAAATAATAAAGTATTTCATAAGAAATGATTTTTTAAAATGAAATTTTGTAGAAACTGAGATTAGCATTTATATCTTTACAAATCAAGTCCAATTGCTTTATAATGTTTTGGGTGAAAACAATAAAAATACAAAGTGAAAGCTAGTTACATCTTTATTAAAATAAATAGAACATAATATGTAAATAAGTAACAATTGAAACCTGTTATACTTTGTTTTTATACTGAACTTTCAGAAAGACATGGTAGAACATAAATTATAAATTTGACTATTGAACACAAATATAAACTCTTATTAGAAAAATTAGTAGAAAACCAAAACAGACATAATAACACAAAATTCATTTTGACACACACATTCAATTTTTATATTTTCTTTTTTAAATCCAACGATTAAGCTGTCATGGAAACGAAATAAATATTGTTTGGTTTTTATCATTTGGTCAATTAACGAATAATAAACACTATCAATTAGAATTATTTGGAACAGTTTTTAATTTTATTACAAATGCAGAAAGAAGCATACATTTTCAAATAAAACAATAAAATAAAATACTTCCTGTAGTCACCATTATGTTATTGCTAGTGCTTCGCTTGGTGTTTTAACAACTTATCGCTTAATTACTCGTTTAGTTACGACTATATAATACTGCATTTTGCCAAAATTAATAATAATATAGATTAATTTGTAACTAATAAATTGAAACTTTCCTAATAAATGCTCAAAATCAATTTTCGGAAAAAAATGATTGAACACCTGTCATTAAGCCTACCTAACCCTGTTGCTTAGAAGAAAAAAATGGAATCGTCTAAAGCTCTGCAAACTCTGTCATTAAGCCTATCTAATCCTGTTGCTTAGTAAAAATAAATGGAATTGTCCAAAGCTCTGCAAACTCAAATTCGCACCTGAACTGATTAATCTCATTGGTTTGTAAGTATTGTAAGGAAACCGAACATCTTCCACTTAGGTGACTACCTTTTTGGAATGAACCGTACATAGCTATGCAACACAATATGACTGAGTTTATAGCAAAAACTCTGTCATCTGCTATGAAATTGGAAAAATAAAAATTCAGACTGAGAAGCTAAAGTAGGATTTGTTCTGGCCACTATGATTTTATCAGAAAATTATGTAAATAATTTCATTACTGAGTTGTATATAAGGCATTATTCATTATATAAAAGCTTATCTAATGTTTTGTTGAAGATGGCAAAAAATAAAAATTCTTTAATATTCATATGATGATGATGATTTCATTTATCATCATTATTTATTATTATTTAAGAAAGATTATGTTTTTATTTCCTTAAATAAATAAAACATTGTTTAATCATAAACTATTAATTTTGTTGGTCTTTACTTAATTTTATTGTGGCAAAATTGCATTGCTGAGAACAGAACCCCTGATTTTAGCATTATGTCCATCAGAAATTGAATCTTAATTTAAGAATTCTTATTTCACAAACCCACTCCAAGAACAAATTAAGTCATAAAAGCAAAAACTGCCAGTACTGAATTTTAATATAAATTGTATTCTTAGCAGATCAAACATATCAATTTTAAAAATAGGAATTTTTTTATTTACACTATTCAAATTTATGTTAGTTTAATTTAACATTATTAACAAATGGGAAAATTATTGATTTTATATCAAAAAGTGATTTAAAATGAATGTTTCAAAATCTAATCTGTTTAGCACATTTCACAACTTGTTCATTGCCAAGCATTTTTATTTTGTTTTAGTTACAGTTTCAAGAAAGAATTAAAAATAATTTATATCAGATATTTAACAATAAAATACTTTCAAGACAAGTGAATTAATCAAAACTTATCTAAAATGAATTTACATTATGAATTAATTCAAATTTAATTACATTTAATTATTTTATTTTTTAATGGATTTAATCATTACATGAAATTCATTTAAATATTGCAAAAAGTTATTAAATACTAAATTATAACTTGACTAATTAAAATTATATGGATTTATTATGAAAAAAGTATTATATATAATTAAATAATTACTGTAACTATAAAATAGTGTAGCAGGACTATTTTTATTATTTTTTTTTATGAATTAATTATGAAACATATAATTATTATACATAAATGTACTTTTAAATTGATTATTATTCTTTTGTTTTTCATTCAAGATTATATAAAATTATAAATTGAAATAAAATATGCTGTTAATATTCTTGTAAGAATATTAACAGCATATTTTGTATCATTATATTGCATAATATAATGACAAAATATAATGATACAAAATATGAATTTATTTTTATATATTATTAATTTTAATAAAAATTTCCAAATTCAATTGACCTACTTTAATAATTACATAATCTAAAAAACAAATGATGGATCATATATATCATGGTTTGATTCCTTATGAAAATATTCAAATTGACAAAGAAAATTTTTTTCAATATTACTAACAAAAATTAAAAACATTACAAACAAAACATCATCCCTGTTCTTGTAATGTCCAAATGATGTTCAAATGCCCATTGGGAAAGTGTTAAGTATTTCAAAAAGTTTTATTTCTAAGTGCAATAACTGATTTATATTTAAAAAGATACTTTTCCTGAATTAAAAAAAGGATATAAACTTTAAAGTAAATCATTTTATATTAATTAATAGAATGTCAATAAATAATAGCAAAAAATAAAATTATACAAACTAATATTTTACATATGTTAGAATTTATATTTCTATAACAGTTTATTTACATTTTTTCGTTCCTATTTTTTTTTTGTAAGAGAATAATTTTATATTCATTTTACTTTATACAGAATATATCAAATTTTACATTGAAATATTCAACCAAAATATAAATATTAGACAATTACGTACTTTGTACCAAAATATTTTGGGTTGAGGAGTTCCTTCAGCTTCACATTGAAGTACAACTGATTGACCTGTTTTTACATATAAAACATCTGGTGGTTTCACAGTAAAACGTGGTGGAGCTATTATTAAAAATATCTTTTAATAAAAGTTGATAATTACTTAATTTTCAGTACTTTAAAATTGTTTAAATACTCACCTTGAACTTTAAGATTAACCCAGGTACCATTTTTAGGAGAATCTGGAGGTCTGTTTAAAAAATATACTTTACATTCATACCATCCTTGATCTGACTGTTGAACATTGCTAAGATTCAGAGATGCTTGTCCCGAAAGAGATACACGACCATCATAACCTTTACCAGCATGAGGTGGATATCCATCATACCAAATATAAATAGGAATTTTTATTCCTTGCTTTTGCCATTGAATAACATATGGTACAGGTATGTCTTCAGGAAACTTGAAGGCACAATGCAAAATAACATCTTCACCTAAAATTGCTGTAACATGTTCTGCATCTTCTAAGAAATAAGCTAAAAAATAATAAATGATTAATTAATTATTACATAATATAAATATTTAACTACTTGTTTGAAAATAATTACAGTACTATTCCAACTTATGTAAATCTGATTTACATAAATTCGGAGATATGTAACTTCTCATTCTGCCCCCTTGCTCACTTGTTTGTTTCACAATTACATGGTGCATATGTATATAGTATGTATGTATCTATGTATATATGTGCATATTTCATTTGCTGATTTGTTGATTAAAAGTCTTTAATTACAGCTACATATTATAAACTTTTATAATTTGTTGTTTTCTTGGTAATAAAGAACCAGTTAAGAACCTAATACATATGTACCTGAAATCAGATTTGGGAATCTGTAGGTACTGACTTATGTAATTTTCGACTTATATTAAGCTTCCTGGTACCATCTATTACATAACTCTGGGATATTACTGTATATTAAAATTATCAATACATTTAAATAATAATATACATTATATATATATATATATTTATTTCAAGAAAATTAATCAAAAATTTAATAGAAAATTAAAATTAAAAAAAAAAATTGAATTATTTATAGTTCAGTCATCAGATGTTTTGTTTATCAACAGTGATATTTTTACATTGTTATACTGGATGCAAAAAGAATATGAGGCATTCTAGCAGCAATTCTATCCAATTTATTAAAATACTTTTATGGAAAAATGGAAAATCATTTAAGAATTAATAATTACAAAAATACAGTAATTCTTTTAATTTAAAGTATTATTGTGATAATATATTTTATCATCAGTGAGAAAGATTTTATTTCTGATTAAATGCAATAAATTCTACAGAAATAAGAGGCATGTTAAAAAAAAAAATCAATCTCAAATAACAAAACAAGTTCATTTCAAGCATTTTTTTCTTGTTTGAGATTGCAAATCTAAAACATTTTTGGCTTTAAAAAGTCATCTTCAGAACTTTATATCTGTGTGAAATCACCAAAGATGGCATTTTAAAGATGGAAGTGCTTTGGATTTGTAATTCATCTTCAGAACTTTATATCTGTGTGAAATCACCAAAGATGGCATTTTAAAGATGGAAGTAAACTAACTTTGTAAGTAAACTAACTGTTCTAACTGAAATGAGCCTATATTCTTAATTGAAGTAGCTTAGAAAGGTAGATGAAAGTAAATGGTTTATCAATTCAAGATACAAGTTGTCCCTAATTTTCAATCATTCAAACTTACAATATTATGATCTTATGATAGCCATTACGATATTCTGAACTTGACTATTTTTATAACATATTGGCTAGAAATACTTAAAAATGTAGCAAAGCAATTGTTTACCACTATAGGGATCAGGATTCAATTCCAGATTTTTACACCTTGGAGCCAGGTTCAATTTTGGATTATTTTATAATCTTGAGGACCTGGGATTATATCTGGATGATTTTACCATCATAAAGGATTCAGTACCCTAACAGTCTATTATTACTATTAAAATTATACATGATGAATCATTTTTAACTTTTAATACAGTTATCAAAACATAACCCTATGGTAAGTTGGACAACCTCTGTTAAAACAAAACTTAAGAAAACAATTTAAAAATAATAAGTTCCATAATAGAAAACATTACTACAAATTTATTTACTTTGTAATGACTATTTTGTTCATTACCAAAGATTTTAAATCTACAGTATGTTGTCTATTGTTCTTTTTCACATAATTATGAGGCTCTTTATTATATAAATAAACCTATTAATTAATGCAAGAAGGCAGAGTAAAGAGAATTTATTAAACGAAAGAATAACAGAGTTAGTTCAGAATAAGTTCTCTATGGCATGGAAGTATGCCATAGAGAACTTACAATAGTTTTAAATTTATGTATATATTGTAGCATGGACTGATATTTTTATGTATTTTGTTTTTATTAGATTTTATTGTTTTATTATTTATTTGTATTCTACTAATTCCTTAATCATTATGTAAAAACTTAGTAACCATGGTAGCATTTTTTTGTTTTGTTTTAACATTTTCATTTTTGTTGTTTATTTATTATCAATATATCAATATTGCTATCGTTTAAATTTTTAGAACTGAATGTTCTCTAAAACAGTTAAGCATTTTGAGATTTGTATTTAGAATTAAGAACTTGAAGATGGTGATAAAAAGCCAAAAACGTTAGTTCTTTAATAAATATTGTTTATAGAATTCTTCTCTACTGAATTATAGTGGTTGAGTTACTTAGATTTCAGTAAAGAGTTTAAGCAGGTAGTTGGAATTATGGATAATGCAATTTTGTTTATTATTCAAAAGTTATGAAAATCTCATTAAATATTTATTAAAAAATATTCTTAAAACTAAGTATTTTTAAATAAAATATTTTATTTATGAGAAATAAAAATTTTGTGATATCAAGAACAGCTTAAGTATCTCCAATATGAAATTTTAAAATATTTCAAAATCTGTAATCTCACTTTCACAACAAGAGACCTTTGGGATGAGACTATGATCACTGTTTGTTCCACAAAAGATGATGCAATAGTGTACACATAGTGGTGATGCACTATCATAAATCAGTAAATCATTCAGTCAAACACTGTCAGCATAAGGGGTTTATAACTACTTATTTTCTATTATATTGTATATATATGGTTAAGAAAATTTCAAAAAGATCTGATAATGATAATTCTATTAGTAACAGTGATAAGATTCTTCCAAAAATGGTAAATAAATAAATTTAAATTGTTTGTTGCATTTATATTCTCGTTTTTTGTGTCAAATAAAAAGGAATTTTTTTGAAATCTGAATTTTTCTCACTTCTGTTTAACACCACTATACAATGTATTCCAAAATCCAAAGCACTGTTAGTTCCAAGTAATTTGGATTAGAGATACTTGATCTGTACAGTATATTGATATTAATAAGTTAATTAATAATATTAATTAACTGTATGAAAAATCACTATTTATTGAATAAAGGAAATACATAATAAATTTGACTTGATTTATTCCAAGATAGCTGGTTTATATATACAGTAGGTCCTAACTTACAGGTTAATTTGTCCAAAAAATTTCCACATAAATCAAAAATCATGTAAGTCCAACAATGCTTAAATTCAATATACATGAACATGTGCATTAGCAAACAGAATTTGACATGACCAATGAAATTTATGAATATACTTTAAATATAGATCAATTTAAGATCATAAGTGATATTTTGCAAAGAAGTAAATTGTTTAATGAATTTTTTGTTTGTTTTATAGAAATGTCACAAAAATAAAGAAAATAATAAATTTGTATATCTCTGAAACTGTGTAAATTGAGGATCTACTGTATATATAAAATTTCCAAGATTGATTATTATTTATCAATCTTAGTTCATACTTCAATTAAAAATGAACTAATGAAGCTAGAACTTTAAAATCTATCTTTTCTGAAATCGTAATCTATATGATTAGGCCTGATTAAATCTTGAAATCTGTCACAAAATTTGCTGAATAAATTTTAAATTAAATTAAACCAATCATTATATTTTAAAACTTATAGTTTTCTGTTTCAAATATTATAAACAATAAAAGCAAGCAATCTCTACAAGTATTTATTAATTGCTATCAATACAAGATTTGCTATTTTAATATATATAAATAAAATGAATAAAATTTTTTGGAAAATTGATATTTAGAATCAAGATTACATAATTTTGAAGAATTAATTTTCATTAAGTTTGTGAGGACTTTATTTCGTCTTGGCCCAACGTACAGCCTGATACCCGGGACTCAACACTTCTGTCCCCCCTCTTTCTTTTTTAACTCAACCGCCAATTAACGGTTTTTTTCTTTTGTTTTTTACGCCCCCCACTTTATTTCGTCTTGGCCCAACGTACAGCCTGATACCCGGGACTCAACACTTCTGTCCTCCCTCTTTCTTTTTTAACTCAACCGCCAATTAACGTTTTTTTTCTTTTGTTTTTCTCGGCAACTACTTAAAAAATTTATAATGATGAAACAGTATAAAAACAGTAAGAATCATTACCGGTAACAGTAAGAGTTTTAACAATTAAAGTTTTGCTGAAAATACTACTAATTTATACAATAAAATGTAAGAAGTAATGTATATTAGCATAAATTTAAAAACATATAAGGATTTAGTCATTTAATCAGACAGTTATTTAAAAAAAATCATATACACTAATTCGAAAATATGTAATCCAAAGTCTGATTTTTTTTCAGTCCTGAATACTATTTTGAATTAAAGAGATTTTATAATGTACAGTCATTTTCAAAGTTATGTTGTGATTGTTATTTGAGACTGCAGTAATTAAGATAAAATACAAAAAAAAAAATTTTTATAATCACAATATTAAAACTAGGTGAATGGTTCTCAAAAATAAATTTTAATCCATTGGAAAAAGAAATATTTTCCTATATTTATAAAAAATTTACAAAAATATAAGAAATTTGACAAACAAATGATAATTTAAGAAGAGAAAAATTTCTCTTGAATTATAGATTGGTCATCTGGATCATCTTTAATTTCAATTAATACAAATGGTGATATACAAAGTCTTTGAAACTGACTTGGTGAAATCAAGCAGCAAAACCTGGTAAAAAAATCTTTTATTCACCTTCAAAAGCTTCTCATAGGTAGCAAGCATCCTCTTTATTCTTTGTCTAATTGTTTTTACTTATTTTTCAATCAGATAGATATCTTTAAGAATGTGTTGTCAGCTACAAGTTGTCCAAACTCTTCAATCTACTTGAAACAGTTATGATCTTCAATTTAGGCTCATATTACTTAGCTTCATTCAAGAGTGCTTTGCTTCTGAATTTCAATAAAACTGGCAAATATAGGCTTCTGATCATGAAAGTACAGCCACATCTTCAGCATAATTTATAAAGCCATAGAGGAAGATAAAGAAACAATTATCCAAGCAATGATTTCATTCACTAGGCTATTATTTTCTAAATTAAATTCAACTGCTGATCTCTATAAAGAATAGCCAAATTTCTTCCAAATGTCCCTCAATGTTTCCCAGCAACTTCAGTCCATGATCCATTATGATTCTCAATGCATCTAAAATACTAAAAGAATTTCCAAAAATCCTCCATTTTCATAGTGTTATTCTCTTTTATAGCTATTTTCAAACTGACAGAGTAATGTCAAATATAATAGGTCCGTGTTTAAAATGAGGAATAGGTTCTTGAAAATTACAACTTTAACTAAAGCCAAAATTCTCATTGATCTAGTATTAAAAGTAATATTTGATAATGTTTATTATCTAAAACATCCCAGCAACTTCAGTCCATGATCCATTATGATTCTCAATGCATCTAAAATACTAAAAGAACTTACTATATTCTCCTTTATAGCTATTTTCAAACTGATAGAATAATGTCAAATATAGTAGGTCCGTGTTTAAAATGAGGAATAGGTTCTTGAAAATTACAACTTTAACTAAAACCAAAATTCTCATTGATCTAGTATTAAAAGTAATAATATTTGATAATGTTTATTATCTAAAACAGTAACATATTGTTCAATTATGCAATGAAATAAAACAAAAGCATGATTTAATTGTAAACTTTAATTATAAAATTTTACATAGCAGCTATATATCAAGCGTTATGGATAAAGAAAACTATTTTTTAATAAGACACCTTAAAATTTACTTGTTTTCCAAATATTATGTCCATGTTTTTTCAAAAGCATGATTTAATTGTAAACTTTAATTATAAAATTTTACATAGCAGCTATATATCAAGTGTTATGGATAAAGAAAACTATTTTTTAATAAGACAGCTTAAAATTTACTTGTTTTCCAAATATTATGTCCATGTTTTTTTAATGCTATTTTTCAATCATTCCCTAATCACTAAATAGCAGTGCATTCCAGGTCAAGTTAGAGTTTGCCAACACTCATGAAATCAACTGGATTATACAAGACTGACAATTGACAAGCCTGGTACAACCCTATCATATAAATTTTCTGAGAGGTGCATTCCTAATTCAACTAAATAGCAGTGCATTCCAGGTCAAGTTAGAGTTTGCCAACACTCATGAAATCAACTAGATTATACAAGACTGAAAACTGACAAGCCTGGCACAAACCTATCATATAAATTTTCTGAGAGGTGCATTCCTAAATTAATTCCAGGACCTCTAGAAAACCAAAGCATTTCCACTTGGTCAATCTAGAAGAATGTCCTGTATGCTGTTTAGTTTAATATATTATTCACAGACAATACTGTATACCTGAGTCAGTGCATATATAAAATATGGTTTACCTTGTTTTCCATAACTACTATAACATTATATCTATAACATCACTTATAGATATAATATTAAACAAAGATCTACTCTATAAAAGCTTCAATGCATTGATTACTACTTGATTTGTGGGCTGAATTAGATAAACCTTATGCTGAAATACTTCTTACTTTAGATCAGTGGTTCTCAACCACTGTGCTGGGCACACTAGTGTGCTGCCAAATTTTTGACAGGTGTGCCACTGTGCCACGGCACACTAGTGTGCTGCCAAACCTTTGAAGGTGTGCTGCAAAAAATTAAGAATTAATTGTATGTATGTAATTGTATGAATCATATATATGTATAAAACCCTTTGGCTGGCAGGATATCCCTTTTGCAGTCCAACACTGTACCGATTCCTATAAATAGGGAATCATTAGAAAAATCTAACTCTCTAATTTCTGCGACAGCCAAAATTTTGTCGTCATTTAAAAATTAAGGAATAAAAATTAAATTAAAATTATAGTTTCTCTAAAATCACAAAATCCGCAGGTGGCAAAAAAAATTAAGGAATAAAAATTAAATTAAAATTATAGTTTCTCTAAAAAAAATCAAAATCCAAAGGTGGCGCTGTAACTTAATAAGAGCTGCCATTTAATGATCCCGTGTAAGTGTGTCTGTAATCTGAATGTAATAAATAAGAATAAATACAATAATCTGTTAATAAAAATCCGTTTTTAAATCTAAATTATTATTTAAAATATTTAGGTGTGCCGCCAAATTTTAAAATATTAAAAAGTGTTCCTCAACAGAAAAAAGGTTGAGAACCACTGCTTTAGATATTAAATAAAAGTAAACAACAAGATAAATCGTTTATTCAAAAACATTTTTGGCTAACCACGTAGCCTGCCTCAGTTGTAATACAGACCAGAGATCTCCTCCTTTCACATTGGGCTAAATTGGGGAACCAATCAGTGACCAGTTCCTAACATCAACAAAACTCAGGTGGAAGGTTATCCTTCCAAACACATTAATGAAAAAACTGACAAAGCCATTTCTAAAAACAACATTATTACAAAGATGTTTATTTTTGTTAAAGAGCTTACAGGTGGGTTGGGTGTAAACCATATGTTTTCTTTAACATGGATGTTTTTTGAGTAGTTCAAGGTTAGGCAACTATGTTTTTTAAGATTGTCATCATATTTAGTATTATATTATTATTGCTATCTATACCTAAAATATTGGAGTCTGACAATAATAATTGTAATAATGTTGTTTTTAGAAATGGCTTGTAGGGGTTTTCTCATTAATGTATTTGGAAGGATAACCTTCCACCTGAGTTTTGTTGATATTAGGAACTGCTCACTGATTGGTTCCCCGATTTAGCCCGATGTGAAAGAAGGAGAGAAGCTTCTCTGGTCTGTATTACAACTGAGGCAGGATACGTGGATAGCCAAAAAATTTCTGAATAAATGATTTATCTTACTTATTTGGCTTGTTGTTTACTTTTATTTGATAAACCTTATGGTTTGTCTCTTTTATAAACACACAAAAATTCAGATGCAAACATGAAGTTAGTAGAAAAAATTGTTTGTTCAGTTAAACAAAATAATTTACATCATCTATAATTCTTCATCAATAATATAACATATTGAAATACTTCTTATTTTAAATATTAAATAAAAGTAAACAATAAGCCAAATAAGTAAGATAAATCATTTATTCAAATGATTTATCTTACATATTTGGCTTATTGTTTACTTTTAAATAATATAACATCTGATATAACCGGTGAAGGTTTATAGGAAAACAAAACCATTTCTTTTAATAGTGTGAGGTCCTAGAGACCCCCAAATGGCACTCTCTTGTTGTCCCTTGTTTTGTAGAAATGTAATAAAATTATGTTAAAATTTAAATTAAAAATGAAATGCAAAATTTTGAAAAAAATAATAATAATTAATAAAAAATTAATCATTTCATCGGACGAGGAACTTCTCTTAGTTCCTTGTTGAGCGTGAGAAAGTTCCTTGTTACAAAGTCAAATAAAAACCGACTTCCGTGTGGAAGAGAGATCAGAGGAGACATCAGTCAGTTTAGTCAGAGAGGATAAGATAGAAAAGTACGACTAAGAAAGAATCATGTAGGCAAGAAAAAGGGAAAATGAAACTCGTCCCGTTGGGGCAGCCAACAGTGATGATAGACGATATTCTTGACCAATAGTGGACATTTATGAAGTGACAGTGAATTATGTGAACTTTTGAACTTTAGTGTTAAGTGATCAAATAGGATAATAAGAAATGTGAAATAGAATTGTATGATCTCTCTGTTCCAGGTATGTGCGTGGGGTTACGGAACTCTCTCTCTCTGAAAATGTATTAATAACTATGGCTTAATTTAATTTGATTTAGTTAACTGCTGTGATTTTTATAATTTTTATTTTGTTAAATAAATGTTATTATTGAATTTGTGTATCTGAGTCAATCTTCCAATTCTGGACCTTGGCGTCACAGATCTGCATGCTGAATGCAATTTAATTTGATTTAGTTAACTGCTGTGATTTTTATAATTTTTATTTTGTTAAATAAATATTATTATTGAATTGGTGTATCTGAGTCAATCTTCCAATCCTGGACCTTGGCGTCACGGATCTGCAAGCTGAATGTGACAGAATGGTAAAATCATGACATTTTTAACAGCGCCTACCCCCACGATCCTCACAACAGAATCAACTACTATTTCTATTAGTTTTGTGCTTATCTCTGAATTTTATAGACAAGTAATACTTATAATCAAAATAACCAGTTATGTGCACAAGTTGGCAATATAGTTGCTGTTATTTGTAGTTTAGGTACCAAATTATAGATATAAAAGCAATGTAATACAATATAATATATGTGCTTTTTCTGTGCAGTATGTGAAAATTTTGAAATCTTGCCTTTATCTATCTAATATTCAATGCTCAAATAGTTATCAACTAATGAATACTTAAATTACTTGATAAGAAAGAATTTTAATTTAGACAAATATATATACATTTATTATTATTAAAAGAGACAGAATACATACTCAATGATTTAATCCTTTGAAAAATGAAGAACAAAATGAGAAAAATATAGGAAAGCATGAGGAGAGACTGAAAGGATCCTGCCAGAAGTATAGCAGATCACTAACAAGAAAAGAATTCATCCTTAAGTTGCTTCTTATGAAATGCAAATGAAATAAGATAGTGGGTGAACTCTTATCTCTTTTCTATAGGAAAATATATATACAGTTGCTTCTGGAGTTGAGAACATTCACAATTAACGTAACATTTACGTAAATGTTACGTAACAAACGTAACATTTCATTTTTAAATTCCAGAAAATTTCAGGAACTCTTCAAGAATTCTAAACAATATGATAAAAGAATGCTCTAATAATAAATATAATGTAAAACTACAGCTACTTAATATATTTACAGCAATATTTCAAAATGATGATTAATGTACCAAAAATCATTGCTTTATAATCAGAACTTTCCATTCATATTTCTGATATAAGAAAATTCTAATTGGTTCAATTATGAAAAATATTACAAAATATAGTACAGTATTCAGTGGTTTCAGTACTTCTGGGTAGGAGTGCAGAGTTGGATGGCAAATGATCTGATTCTGACTCCACCTTTTAAAAAAAATCTGACTTTGACTCCCTAAAATTTATAAAGTCTGACTCCAACTCCTGATTCCAGGCAGTTTAAAATTCTGACTCTGACTCCACTCAAAAATTTCTGACTCCCTGACTATGACTGCAACCCTGCTTCTGGGTGGCATATAACAATGTTTTCAGAATTACAAACAAAACTATCATATTTATTCACACAATTCATGCATTTTTTTTTTTTATCGTAATTTTGTAACCTATATGAGGGAAGTATAATTTAAGCAAGGAAAAGATTCATGTTTTACAAAAAATTTAAATCATGATAAACAATGCTTTTTCTTATCAATTGTTTTTATTTAGCTAAAATACTAACTTAAAACGATCCATCAAACATCATTGCTCTCTTCTCAGAACTACACTACACTTTATTTTCTTCATCCATATTTTCTTCTGTATACCATAAAGCATAATCCTCACTACTATCAAGAGCATTTGAAATTCATAATGCACCAGATAAGGGGATTAAATGAAAACAGCAACCATTATAGGTTGCTATTTTTATTTAATTCTCTTATCTGATGCATTTAAATTAAAAAAAAAAAAAAACTAAAATTATTCATATTATTATAATTCAACATGTTAGTAAGGCTCTTCAAATATCAAAATAACAGTAGTTGCTACCTTATGGAACAAATTTTACAAAATATGGTATCAATGCATGAAATATTTGAGAATATACATATTTTTTAAATTTCATGGTAAAAATTCAGATGAATGAATTATGCAAATAAATATAATATATACAAATTAAGTTAGTAATTCAGTGCTTGTACAAATATTTTTTATTTACAAACATCTAAAATGCAAATTCTTGAATATATGAGTATGAGATTTTACTTTCAAATTTTAGAAAAAATTCAAAAATTGTCCAGAATTTTAAACATTACAATAACAAAAAGATCTAATAATAAATACATATTTCAAATGTCAATTATTTACCATGTTATTTCAGTAAACCAAGATGGGAGAGGTTCCACCAATCCACGAAATATCTCATACTATAATCAGATATTCATATTTAAATATTTGAAATCTCTAATTGATAGATTTTAGAAATATATACAGGTATCCCTCCTATAACACAGTTTCACTCCAAAATTGTATATGAAAAAATTTAATACTCCTTAGAATGTATGTATTTGGTAACCATAATACATATATTACTATTAATCAAATGAAAGTACATACCATTATGAAAAAATAATTCTAATCAATTAATAATCAACAATTAAGTCTTAAATGATTTTCATACAAATAAAAATATGATATTGCATATCTTAATTTTATTTATTAAATAATCAATTTAACTGGTCACAATTATTTTTATATAGATATTTTTATTTTATATAGATATTTATAAATTACAGGTATCCCTCTTATAACATGTTCTCCTACAACATGGTTTGAAAATTGTGGAAATCCTCATTTAACATTGTACTTCTACAACACAGTTTTTACTTAACACATTTAGAAAATTATGTTTACTTTCCTACAACACACAACATTTTCATTAACTTTTGTAAATCCATACTAGGGACACACAAAATGCAATCATTGGTAAATACTTTGCTAAAATTAGTCATAAATGCAATTTCGCTAGTTTGCCATGAGAGGATGATATGCAGTCTTTTTTTTTGATTTCGATTTTAAATTGAATTAATTTTGTGATTGCATTAATTGTTGCCATTTGAATATTTTGTATTCCAAACGTACAGTTCTTGGATAAAAAGTAAGTTTTTATTCTTCAATAAAGGAATGTGAAAAAGAAGAAAATCATTTTATTCATAAATTTTTTTTTTTGGATATATATTAAGGAACAATTGTTTTGTAGCAGGTTAGATTACAGATTTTGTTGAGAGCAGAAAGATACACAAACTTTAAATGTAAGAAAAAGTTCAGAAAGAGATGTTGATATTGTTAAAAAGAAAATAATTATATCTTCTTTACTGCTGTTGATTAAAAATGATAATATTTTAAATGAATGTTATATAGGCTGTATACTTTTTTCTTTCCTTTTGTTTGATGTATATTATTTTTTTTAGGGTCTTATGTATATATTTTTTTCATTTATGTTTTGTGTTATTAATATTCTTAATAAAAATTAAAGAAAGGTATTTATTTTTCATTGAATTTGGAACATATCTCTCTTTTTTTGTTTTTGCTCTGGGTCTCATATTACACAGTTTCACAGAACATGCTGTTTTTCAGGAACCTATCTAACGTGTTATAGGAGGGATACCTGTATGTTAATTCATTTAGGTGTTAAATTATTCCATTAAGTATTATAACTTATTGAGTATTTATATAAAACAATGTAAAAGAAAAATAATAATAATAAAATAAATAAATAAAAAACTGTCAAAGCTAGAAATTGAACCAGCGATCACGCAATTATAAAAGGAAATCTTCAACCACTACGCTACTAAGACATTCGAAAGTAATTATAAAAGCAATATCTTCAACCACTGCGCTACTGAGACACTCGAAAGAATTTTAGAAATGAACTCAATATGAAACTTCTCGTGCGATTTTCTCGACAATGCTTGAAGAACAACTTCTCGTGCGATTTTCTTGACAATGCTTGAGTTGTGCACTTTATTACTCACACATTATAATGTCCTAGGGGACTACTACAAGTATGCAAAATTTCAAAAAAATCGGTGACCCGAATGTCCGAACCTCCCCTTATAAGATTAAAACATTAACTTTTGAAGGTGATGATAATGAAAATGAAGTAGACTCCCAATTAATCGGGTTGACAGGATGGCCAGGTGGTAAAGCTTTTGCTTACCACCCTGGAGGATCCGGATCCCACACCTCCAGTTTTTCAGGATGGGGCCTGGCCCGGCCCGTTGAACCCCATCCTTCAACCGTTCGGTTGACCCCATCATGGGTGTTGGCTAGCCCGTGATGGGCTCTCCAAGTGGCCGCTCTGGCGGCGGCCACTTGGAGAGCCCATCACATATCCTAACTAACCTAACCTTATCCAATTAATCGGGCGGCAAGAAATCCGAGTGGTAATGCTGTTGGCGTGCCACGCAGAAGGACCCGGATTCGCGTCCCGGGTCTGGTCCCGGATTTTTTCGGGTTACTGGGCCCAGCCCGGTGATCCCCGTTCTTCACCATCCTTCGGGGTACTGGGTCAGGCCCGGTGATCCCCGTTCTTCACCATCCGACACCCCTCCACGGGTGTGGGTGCAGCCCGTGGTTGGAACTGGCCCCACCCTGGGATACTGGGCCCGGCCCGGTGATCCCCGTCCTTCACCATCCGGTCCGCTTACTGGGCCCAGTCCGGTGATTCCCATCATTTACCATCCGGCCCCCCTACACAGGATGTGGGTGCAGCCCGTGGTTGGAACTGGTCCCGCCCCCTTAGTAATCTTCCTGATTGGAAAGGGGGCATAAAATATGCTGGTGGGTGATCCTCGTCCTTCACCATCCGGCCCCCTTCCACGGGTGTGGGTGCAGTCTCCGTGGTTGGAACTGGCCCCGCCCCCTTAATAATCTCCCTGATTGGAAAGAGGGCGTAAAATATGCAAGAAAACCCAATTAATCGCGATAGTCTAGAAATTAATTTCTCTGTGTAATCAATTCTCCGGATAATCTGCAAAATATCCAAAAAAATCAGAATTATGTCCAGACAATATGCATTTAATATTAAAAATTAAATTAAATGCATGCATACTAAATTCAAATATTTCATTATTTATTGAAAAAGAAATTTGATTATTTGCAATAAGAAATTGAAATATTTGTAATTTTAAATTGATTCTTTTTTTATTACCAATTATCTAACAAATAAGATATAATAATAAGCGAAATTTGGATATTTAAAAATCTTTCAAATATCGCATCAGATGATGCATTGATTATTAAACATCACTTTCAGGTCGTAGATTAGCTCTGGTTAAAGCGCAGCACGGATAATCAGGAGTCTATTGTGTATATTTTTCTTTAAAAACATTGTGGATCAGTAGAAAAGATGAATCCATTGTTTATGAAAGTTTATAATATAGTACCTAATTTAATCACGAACATATATAATACTGATCTATGTGTAAGGTATATATTATCGCCAGGAATGAGCAAGAGGTAACCTGTGTAGCTTTACAATATGGCCCACGACCTAATTAAAAAAAAGGAACATTAAAATTATTAAATATTTATTATATATTCTCATAAAAATCTTATTAAAAATTTTAATTTATAGTATTGTGTAGTATGTGTGATAACCATTTACTACACAACCTTCGGCTGTGGTTCGATATTCCACGTACTACACTAACTAAACCACAGATTACACATAAATGTAATCTGTTAACTAAACCTTCACGGTTTTCTTGGTTGACGTCACAGTTTCGTTTGAATAAAGAACCAGTTCAGTGAGCCAAGTCACATGATTTAAGATGGCGGCATTCACATTTTTAGTAAAATTATCTACAATTTTAATTGTTAATGACGTAAATGATACAAGAAACTATAATTATATTGATGTATTGAAGACGCTACATATTTGTATAAATTGGACGGCATTGAAGAAGATTGAACTTCACTCCACTGCGCATGCGGTTAGAAGTCAACTACTCGTGAGATAGTTTAGATCACAGATTACATTTATTATGTGTAATCTGTGGTTTAGATCGAGCGAACTCAGTGCGACCCAATTTGACATCAGTTGGAATAAAGAACCACAAAAGTGAGGAAACGGAGTAATATCGAACCGACATAGTGCGAACTGTGAGAGAACCGACGAATATCGAACCACAGCCTTCATTAAGAGTCAACTTTATTTCTATCTCTCTAGGTACAGTCCTTATACTTGTGGTTGACCACCCACACTGACTGCTGCCAGTCGACCGACTCTCACCAACAATCTTCCTGATTTCCCCGCACTTGCACCTGCATCTGTTTTTCTGCTTTCCCCGTCGTGTCATTTATCACTAGTTGATAGTCCATATTGGTTATGATCATCTTACATATTGCTAATTTAATAACTTCATTCAATAAATGCTTTTAACATCAAAATCTAATTAAAACAAAGTATCGACTAATCCGTGTCTGTTACAATTAGATTAATAAAATTAATTTAATTAAAACGGTCGATACTTTGGTTAAGTTAGGTCAGGTTAATTAAAATTTAATTTGGTTAAGCTGCCATATCATCACGGGATATTCTTTATCTGGCGTCGGCCACTTATAGAGCCCATCACAGGCTGGCCGATACCCATGATGGGATTCAACGGGATGGGCCCAGACCTCTCCTGAAAAATTGGAGGTGTGGGACCTAGAATTTGAACCCAGATCCTCCAGGGTGGTAAGTCACAGCTTTACCACACGGCCATCCGGCCGACGTCGGTACTTTGTTAATTAGATATAGTCTGCTCAGCTCCGACCGATAAAGTTAATGGTCTGTGCATGCGCGATGTTGTAAGTCGTATCGTTGAACGATAAAAAAACAATTATTTATGGTTGTTTTCGGGACAAACAATGCAATCCAGAATCTTAAAATTCGCAGTCAGCGGTTTGATATAACAGATGATCTTTATTAGAGATGATAGAGGATAGAATAGAAATAATTTATGAGAATCGAGATAATTTATAAGAATAGAGAGAATTTACGGTAATCAAGAAGACTGCCCATAACGCAATAAAACAGAAATAACACATTACAAATAGCAAGCAAATGATAACAAGAAATATAGTATTCAGCCGATCATCCAACTCAGTGTTCCGCCGAACATAGCTTCGTTTTTTCTGGCAACGAAACATTAGCCAGTCTATCCAGTTTGAATATAGATCGTTAGTTCTACCGCAGATTGCCTCATCGATATATATACATGGATAGACTGCGCTAGTAGTCAAGTTATCAGCATGGCTATCATCACAGTGAAGCTATTGATCGGAAGCAAAAAAGGAACTGCTGGGAACAAAGCCGGAGTCTACAGTATGTTGCTGTATTGTTAGCTGAATGCAACATTTCTTGTTATTTGTGTTTTTCTGTTTTTTGCATTATTGGTATATATTGTTTAGCGTATGCAGAGCTGGATTTTAATTTTTAGGGGCCCTAGGACGAGCAAGGCTTTGGGGCTGTTAAAAATTCAAATCAGCTACGTCTAATTTTAAAGGCTCCTTATAAGGAATCTTATAAAATTTTACTTTCTATCTAGCAATTTAATGAAAATCCATTTTTTCTTATTAAAAGTTTATAAAAGTTGAAAATTGATTGTTTTGGGGCCCTTAAAATTGCGGGGCTCTAGGACGCGGCCTAGTTGACCTATTGATAAATCCGGCCCTGAGATGAAAGAATGTAAGAATGGATGTAAGAATGAGCAAATACGAGGTGATAGAAAGTAGGAAATACTTTTCAAAGATGAGAAAATATTATATTTGGCAAGATTCTATTTTCACTGCTTAAAATAAGAAATTGATGCTGTTGTTGTATTCACAACAACTGCTGTATCGATTTAATAGTGATTAACGAATGTAATAATTTTAAGATTGAAACAAATTCTAAGCTTAAACATTAGAAATATTTAATATGCATTCATACATCCAACTATTTTATTGCATTGTGGAAAGTCAAGTAATGTTGCCTTATATTTTATTATTTGGCATTAATATTGCTATTATAAAAAAACTGTAAGCTAAAGCACACAGACTGACTACTTTCTGGAATACTTTCTGTACAGGAGAAAACATCTGAAGGAAGTGAAGAATTGCAAAGTCATCCCCAGGACGGTGTTGTGTTGATCACGTAGCAACACAACACCGTCCAATGCTCATGGATCTCCACCTCTTGAGATCTGCAGGCAGGGAGAAAGTGAAGACTAGAGTTAAGGTGAGGAAGACCAAGTGGTTCAAACTAAAGGACACAGTTTTGAGGAACAGATTTAAGGAAACTGCCCTGCAGAGAGTTTCCATGGACTTTGAGGATGTTCAAGAGTGGTGGAATAGAAATGCAGAGGTCATCAGGTGTACTGGCAGGGAAATCTTGGGAGAAACAACAGGAAAATGCTGGGAAAACAAGGAAAGCTGGTGGTGGAACCAGGAAGTGCAGGCAGCAGTACAGGAGAAGAGAAAGGCAAAAAAGAAGTGGGACTCAACACATGCCCCAGCAGACCTAGAAGTCTTTAAGGTCAGGAATAAGCAGGCAAAGAAGAAGGTGGCACAGGCAAAGGCCAAGGCATGTCAAGAATTGTACGATGACCTAGAAACGCCGGAAGGGCAGAAGAAAATATATAGCATTGCCAAACACAGAAGCCAGACAGCAAAAGATATTACACACATCAAGCAGATCAAGAATGTCAATGGAGAAATCCTGAGGAACACTGGGAAGATACAGGATAGATGGAAAGAGTACTTTGAGGAGCTGCTAAACGTCGAGAATGAACGAAAGTACCATGAAGATGGAATACCAAATGAGGGATTGACAAGAGACATCACAAAGAGTGAAGTAAAGGTGGCACTGAAGCAGATGAAAAATGGGAAAGTAGTAGGGCTGGATGGAATCCCAGCTGAAGCCTGGAAGGCCCTTGGAGAAGAAGGGCTGGACCTACTATGGGACCTCTTGGGGAAGATCTACAGAGAGGAGGAGATACCAGACGAATGGAGAGAAAGTATTATTGTCCCAATTTACAAGGGAAAAGGGGACATCCAAATGTGTGGCAACTATAGAGGAATTAAACTAATGTCACATACCATGAAGATCTTGGAGAGAATCCTGGACAAAAGACTGAGAGCTGAAGTTAAGATTGGGGGTCAACAGTTTGGTTTCATGCCAGGAAAATCAACCATTGATGCAATCTTCTGCCTGAGACAAATGATGGAGAAGTTCAGAGAGAAACAGCAAGAACTCCACCTGGTCTTCATCGACATGGAAAAGGCATATGACAGAGTACCAAGACAAGAAGTTTGGAGAAGCCTCAGACTTAGAAATGCACCAGAGAAATATGTCCGGTTAATCCAAGAAATGTATAGGAAAACCACGACAAAAGTACGAACCTGCCTAGGAGAAACGAGCAGCTTTGAAGTGGGTGTGGGTCTCCATCAGGGCTCGGCACTGAGCCCTTATCTGTTCAACACAGTGATAGATGTCCTATCAGAAAAGGTCAGGGAAGAAGCACCTTGGAACATGCTATATGCAGATGATGTAGTTTTATGCGCAAGATCTAGAGCAGAGGTCGAAGAAAAGCTGGAGAATTGGAGGAAAGCTTTAGAAGACAGAGGACTGAAAATCAGCAGAAGCAAGACAGAATATTTGGCCTGCAACATAGGGACCCAGGAAAATGAGGAGCTGAAGCTAATGGAAACAACAGTTAGGAAAACAGACCACTTCAGATACCTTGGTTCGATTGTGGATGAATTGAGCGAGACAGGTAGAGAAGTGAATAACAGAATACAGGCAGGTTGGAAAAATTGGAAAGAAGTCTCTGGAGTCCTATGTGATAAGAAGATCCCTGTGCGTCTAAAGGGCAAAGTATACAGGACAGTGGTGAGACCAGCAATGCTGTATGGAACGGAAGCACTCCCCCTTAAGAAATCCAATTTACAAAGGATGAAGGTGGCAGAAATGAGAATGTTAAGATGGATGTGCGGAGTGACACGAGCAGACAGGATTAGAAATGAACACATCCAAGGGACAGTGAAGGTTACGGATATTGCAAGTAAAATCCAAGAAAGTAGATTAAGATGGTTTGGCCATTTAATGAGAAGAGATGAGGACTACACGGGCAAAAGACTTATGAACATAAAAGTTGAAGGAAGGAGGAAAAGAGGACGACCCAAGAGAAGGTGGCAAGACATCGTGGATGACGATCTGAGATCAAAGGGTCTCAGAAGGGAATGGACAAAGGACAGAACGCAATGGAGAAAGCTCATCAAAAACAGCGACCCCATATAGAAATGGGAAGGAGCTTGATGATGATGATGATGATGATGATGATGTAAGCTAAAGTATAGAGCAAAATTGTATTTCTTATATTATAGATTCAATCATTCAAATGCTTTTAAAACTAATTCTTCAATGAATTTCGAAACATACTTAGAAAATCAGGACACCAACATCTCCAGTGTCATTCCATTTTAAAGTTTCTTATATAGGATACTGTATTTTGATTTTTGGAAATTTTTTCATAAATTTTTTAAGCAAAAAATAATGTATAATAATTTTTAAATTAAGAACGCTTAATGAGATTTTTATAGTAAATAAATAAATAAATAAACAAATAACCATTCCCGGCAATCACGTGACAGGACGTTATCAGAATAATCACGTGATTATTAACGACCAATCCTGATTGTCGTATTCTGAGCAAATGTATGTGGATGTTAGATTATTATATTCGTATTCCATGGATTATTTTATAATAAACTATGCCAAATAAGACGAAAAAAGATAAGGTAAGATATTTATATGCACTTATATAATATAGATAAACATTTAGATCGGAGCTAAATAAACAGTGAAAAAGTCAAAAGATGTTTTATTAAATGGTAAACGAACGACTGGTTACACTCAAATGGATGGTAACAGGGCAAGTTTACTATCAGAGAAACGTATTGTGATTGGTAAGATTTTCATTCGTAGACTTCTATATACCAATAAACTAATCCGTTTTGATGAGTAAGCATTTGTTATGTTACCGTTAACTAGAATAGTTGTACGTATTTGGATTTCCTTGATTTAAAACACGATTAGTTATAAAAAACAAAGAAAAAAAATAGGAAAAAGTGCTTGATTATCTGCTTTTAAGTTTAAGAATATATTATTTTCTTTGAGATTAGATTTATAATTTTTCGTGACAATAAATTAGCCGGTTTTGATTAAAGCGATATTCATTTTCCGTCAGTTGACGAAATTTTTAATAAATTAATTAAACATCATTTGAATTAAGTTTATATTTTCTTAGAAGTTACCATATATAATAAAAAAAGGAATAATCGTGGGTGATCAGGATAAGACCTAAATTGATAAAGGAAGTTGAGGTCATTTTCAATTGAGCAGAATTTTTATCATAATTTTGGATATTTAAAAGGAAATATATATATGAAATATATTCAAAACATAATTGTTATTTGAAAATGAATATACAAAACATCTTATTATAAATAAAATTTTCAGTGGATCCTAAATCTCATTATTTTTTTTTATCATCTGAAGAATCCAAATATTAATGTTGTATAAATCATAGTATCAGTAATCATATTTGCTATCATAATTTGAGTTACATTAATTTTAATTTATAAATAAAAATTATTGAAATACAATAAGAAATGTTTTCTAGTTATTTTTATTATGTATGCTAAGTTTTATCTTTCATAATTGTTAAATTGTATTTTTATATACAGGTATATAGTTAAGACATAAACATCCAAAATCTTGGTTGATATACACATCTGATTGTGTCCTCAGGTAAAGAGGTTCATTTCAATAAACAACTATATTATACATAACAAAGTTTCTTTTAATTTAAGACATTTAAATAAAGCTAATTTATAAATCATACAAATCATTAGGAACACACAATCTAAATATATATTGTAACAATAATTTAATAATAAAATTATTTAATGCTCTACATTGAAAACATAAAAAAAATGCAAAACAAAAATTATATGATTTCATTTGCATTATTATGGAATATATTTTGCATTAAATGCATTTCCAATGTCTATAAAAGTGGATTTTATTTTTTTATTTCCTAATTTGGGATGATTTCAAACTATTAGTATATATCTGTCTTTATTTAATATTAATCTTGATAATCTGATTAAGTAAAAATGGTCTTCTATTGCCTACTTTTCATGAATGAAATTTGACATAACTCTAAAATGTCTGTTAAATTAAATGTTAGCATTTGCTTTTTCATTCTAATAAAAGATCAAAAGTAAGTTTACTATGATGAATCAGTTTTATATTAGTGAAACATTAGCCATAAAATAATCAAAACTGGGTGAGAGTTGAGTGAAGGGTTGAAACAAAACTTTCTCATGTATATTCTTAAGATATATATTTCAGGCAACATTTGCTTTAGTCTTGAAAAGTATTTGCTTTAGAAATTAACAAAAAATTAAACAAAATTAAAATATGCTAAATTTAGTAATCTGATTATACACCATGTTATGAAATTTACAAAGTATTCTAGCATTGTACATATTAATGATAAATTTAACAAGTGATTGATGAAGAATCAGATAAATTATTAAAATTAATAAACTTTGCATAGTGATAATGCAATAATAAATTAGTAATTATGCTGTATAAAAGATAAAGATAAGATGAGAGTGTTTTGGTTGCTGCATATGTCTAATTGTTTCATTTGATTATTCAAATAAATAAAATAAACTTTGTTATCCATAAAAAGATTCTTAGTTATACATTCTCTAATTAGGGTGCTTTTAAAGTGATACCAAATTTTATTCCCAAATTATAATATATAGTATTTTTAGTAATGACATTTTCTGTGTTTTAAAAATTTTATTTTTTATTGTATAGTTATTTTCTTAATAAATGCAATAATATGCAGATTATTTATTCTGTAACTATGATGACTATTGATATAAAGATATAAAGGAGGGGAAATATGGTTACTATGCAATGGCTTTATGTTCTGCTTATCTTTGCAAAATATTTTGATTATATAGTATGTGAGGTTAGGACAATTGCAACATTTATTATCTCTTTTAAATGTAAAGAGACATTAGGATAATTCAAATGTTATGTCTATATCATAATACTTATTTGATTTGATATTAATAAATATTCATGACTAGAGCAAATGACAATTTAGAAAATTTTTCTGATATATGGGAATTTATAATAATAACATTTGCATTGTTTTGGGAATGTTGAATCTATTCTTTAAAACAAGCTTTTTCCCAAATATTTAATTTTTGTAGATAGTGATTCAATATCTTTTTTTTTTCTCATGAATAATCAAGTAGTATCTGTCAGACATAAGTGGTTTTCTTTTTTATGATGAAAATTATAAAATGTCTTCTAAAGAATTCTCAAAAAAATTTCTATATTAGCTTGAATTTATCTCAGATACACTCACTAATGATGACTGCATTGCATTTGAGACATTTAAATATTAAATTGATAGTATCTGTGAAACATTTTTTGACTTCAGATGTGAAAATTTTAACATTAATTCCACATTCATATATTATCAACTGATATGTTTATATGCACTATGAAATTGATAATATATTAATTATATATGTTTATATTGTGTTATAAAGAGTGTCCTAGTAATTCTGAAATGTAGCTAGACATCAGTGATATTTTAAATATATTATTATTTCATCCAATATTGATATAAATAAAAGGAAGAATGAATTATGTATACATTTTAATAAATTTTAAATTTTACAAAATTTTAACAAAATGATTTTAATATTATTGCAATTTTATTTTTTTAAATAAATTTATATTACAGTGGGTGATTGGTTAACGAACACTTTCCCGAAAGATTTTTATGTTCGGATAACGAACACGTCAGAGAATAAACTGTGGGACCTGTGGACTGATGGAATGACAAGTTGGCGGGATGGCCGCGTGATAAAGCTGTGGCTTACCATCCTGGAGACTCCAATTTTTCAGGAGGGGAAGGTCCAGGTCTGTATAATATGGTTTTTACTTAACACATTTAGAAAATTACGTTTACTCTCCTACAACACAAAAAAATCATTAATTTTTGTACTGGGGGACACAATTAAATGCAATCATTGGTAAATACTTTGCTAAAATTAGTCATAAATGCAAATTCACTAATTGGCTATGAGAGGACAATATGCAGTCTGTTTTCGATTTTGATTTGAAATTGAATTAATTTTGTAATTGCGTTAATTGTCACCATTTGAATATTTTGTGTTTCAAATGTACAGCTCTTAGATAAAACGTAAGTTTTTATTCTTCAATAGAGGAATGTGAAAGAGAAAAAAAACATTTTATTCATAAATTTTTGGGGGGTATATGATAATGAACGATTGTTTTATAGCAGGTTATAGCAAGTTAGATTACAGATATTGTAAAGAGAGCAGAAGATACACACACTTTAAATGTGGAAAAAAGTTCAAAAAGTGAAGTTGATATTGTTAAAAAAAAAACACACTCTCATTTTTAATGAACAGTGGTAAGAAGATATAATTATTAAATGAATGTTATATAGGCTGTATACTTTTTCCTTTTGTTTGATGTATATTATTTTTTAGGAGAAGATATTATTATTAAATGAATGTTATATAGGCTGTATACTTTTTTCTTTCCTTTTCTTAGATGTATATTATTTTTTTAGGGTCTTATAGATATATATATTTTTTTCTCTCTTTATGTTTCGTGTTATTAATATTCTTAATAAAAATTAAGTTCGTATGTGGACGTAAAGATAGTTATTTATTTTTCATTGGGTTTGGAATGTATCTCTTCTTTTTGTATTGGCTCTGGGTCTCATATAATATGGTTTCACACAACATGCTGTTTTTCAGGAACATATCTATCGTGTTATAGGAGGGACACTTGTATTATATAAGAAAGGACATATAATGACTTCATATCTCTTTAATGAAACTGAGCTTGCCATGAGCATCAGATTTGATGCATTTGGGATGGTTGTCAGGGGTTTGTTAACTGTTGGACATTTCTCTTATTGGAGTCCAGTTCTGGATTAATGCAAGAAAAAGTTCTGCAGAATATTAGAAAGTGCTTTCATTAAATAAAAATCAATTTTATTACTGAGTTTAAGGATTGTTACCAAACTTGTTATAGCATACTGGCATCTTAAAAGACATCTCTACTGAATTGGGATTGCTATTTTAAATGAAGATTAAATGTAGATGATGCTAAGGAGATGAAATTCCTTTTCACAAATATAGGAATATTTGGCTTTTTCAGAGCCAAAGCATAATCTTCTAAGATTGCATTTTTTGCACTGGAAGATCTTTTTTGATGATCCTATTGAAAAAGATACAGTGGATGATTGGTTAATGAACAATTTGGATTACGAACAAATCAGATAACAAACACATTCGCGAAAGATTTTTATGTTCGGACAATGAACACACATTCAGATAACGAACACCTCACAGAACAAACTGTGGGACCCACAAACTGACGGAATGGCTGTGGTATGGCTGCAATTGCTAAATTGGTTGGTTGGATGGCCGTGTGGTAAAGCTGTGGCTTACCATCCCGAAGGATCCAGGTTCAAATCCGGGTCCCACACCTCCAATTTTTCAGGAGAGGTCTGGGCCTGGCCTGTTGAACCCCATCCTTCAACCATCTGGTTGACCCCATCATGGCTGTTGGCCAGCCAGTAATGGGTGCTGTAAGTGGCCATTGCCAGATAGAAATATACCATTAGGATATGGCGGCTTAACTAACCTAACAGAATTACAGGCTTAGACTTTGTGTATTGGTGGACTTATGGGTAAGGATGGGAGAACAGTAGTTTTTCCTGATTAAAATGAACTCGGAGACAACTTAAAACAAATGAAAAATTTATTAAAAGTACTTAAGAGAGAGATTTTACAATTTTTTGGTTTTAGAATGGCACCCATCTGGCCTGTTGATCCTCATTCTTCAACCATCCGGTTGACCCCATCATGTGTGTTGGCCACTCATGTGTATTGGCACACCATCATGGTAAACTCTATAAGTGCTGCCACAAGATAAAAATATCTCATGACTAACCTTAACTATCCTAACTGAATGACAGGCTTAGGCCTTGCGCGTTCGTGGACTTATTAGTAAGAATGTGAGAACAGTAGTTTTTCCTGATTAAAATGAACTCGGAGACAACTTAAAACAAATGAAAAATTTATTAAAAGTACTTAAGAGAGAGATTTTACAATTTTTTGGTTTTAGAATGGCACCCACAACAGGTTGAACTCAATAGGCTTGAGGATCTTATAACGACAATGCTATTAATCACTTTCGAAAAATCCTGAAGAAGAGAGAAAAGCAATTGACATTGAACAGATTCTTTAATGTCCCACAAATGGAAAATAAAGACGATAGATGAAAATGCAAGACTATGTATGTATATATTATTGTTATTACATATAAATAAACATAGTAAGAAATTATATAATTTGATTAAAATGAACTCGGAGACAACTTAAAACAAATCAAAGATTTATTAAAGAAGATAAGCAAGAGATTTTACAATATTTTGGTGTTAGAATGGCACCCATACCAGGTTGAGGTCAATATGCTTAGGGATCTCTACAACAACAATGCTATTAATCAGTTTCGAAAAATTCTGAAAAAAAAAAGAATGGCAATCGACATTGGACAGATTTTTTAACGGAAAAGAAACATAATAGATGAAAATGCAAGACTATATATGAATATATTATTGTTATTACATATAAATAAACATAAATAAAAAATTATATAATTTCTTATTATTTTTTTGGGGTCTCTAGAATGAATTAATCAAATTCCCATAAAAATCTATGGTAAATCGATGATCGGTTAACGAACAGTTCGGATAACGAACATTGTCTTGGAATGGATTATGTTTGTTAACCAATCACCCACTATAATTCATATGAAAACTAATTTTACAAATAGTTGTGTATTACATGAATATCAAATTTAAAAAATTATCTGTTGATAAAAATTAAGAAATTTTAATAAAGGACTAAAAAATCAATGATATAATACCTGGTTTCTAAATCATTGCAATAACTTAATTAGCTCTGTTTTATATATATTGATATCTTATTTAATAAAAATAAAACAGAACATTATTTAGCAAATTACATGTGACATTGAAAGAGGGTATCTCATTTATTTACATATGGCATATTATGTTACAGAAAAATTTATAGAAAAATGTATAATTCTGATTTAAATATATGTTAAGAACAAAACATCTGAGAATATGAAATACAAAAAAGATGACTTTTATATGATAAGAGTTTTAATACTAGATTGAAGGTAGTTGAAAAAACTAGATAATGTTGTCTGCTGCATTTCTTCTCTCTATACAATATAAAGGTGTTTATAGCCATTTCTAAGAATGGAAAAATAATTTCTTATACTAATTCAATGTTTTGTTTTTAATGGATAATTTGCAATTATATGGTCATTTCTATTCATTCCAATTCTATGTATATTAGTCTAGTATAATATCCAGCTTTACTTTTTTTATTTGATCTTGTTTTGAATGAATAGCAATGTCAGATGTTGCTTGATGAGACTTGGATAAAATCAATATATCTCTTGTAGCTCTCCACTTCAAATAAAGATGATGATTTTGATAAAAATAAATTAATTCATTATTTATTTATTTTTTATTTGATTAGTTGAAGAATCATTTCCTTTTGTCATATTGATACCAATAGCTTCCATTTTCCTGTTCCATAAATAATCAAAAACTGCAAACAAACTGTAATGTCTATCCATATAAATGATGTGGGCTTTATCTAACAAGGGAACTTCACGATTTTGTGAATTTGATTTCTGAAAATGCACAGCACCATTCGATTAAGCACCTTAAGAAATCTCTAAACAGATACCATTTATTGGTGGACTGTTGATGAGACAAAAGCTACAGAAGTTCAAAGTTCACAAAATAACTGGTATTATATCATTTTCAATGGACATAGTACATATTTAATAGCAACTATTGTATGCCTTAAGGATGATAGTGTGGTTCAGACAAAAATGGGAGAAATATTGTGCACATTGAAGAAAGATAAAGATGGACTATCAAGTTCATGACATGTTTCACAAGTATTGAAATTGAAGAAATTACTCATTTTCAATTTACAGCTCAAATTTTCCAAAATATGATCCAATACTCTTTCTACAAAACTGGATATCTTGATGGCAACTTGAAACATTCATTCCACTATTGATTACTGCTTCAATTTCAATACTTGTGAAACATGTCATGAATGCAATTGTCCATCTCTGATTTTCTTCAAATGTGCTCACTGTTCCTCCCATTTTTATCTGAATCACACAATCTTTGTTAAGATAGAGCTACACAATAGTTGCAATTAAGCATGTATTATGTCCATGAAAATGATTATAATATCAGTTATTCTGTGAACATTGAACTTCTGTAGCTTTCGTCTCATCATCTGTTCGCCGATAAATATTGTTTAGTTTAGAGGTTTCTTAAGGTGTTCTATCAAATGGTACTATGCATTTTCAGAAATCAAATTCACAAAATCCTGAAGGTCCCTTGTAAGTAACTGTTTAATAATATTTTTATTTAGATCAATAATTCTTGATGATTGAACACCTTTTCCTGAAAATATCTCCATTTTCAACACACAATCGACTATATTATTTATAGTTTATGATGCTTTATAAACTATAAATCAATTATTTATAGTTTATAAAGCATCATAAACTATAAATAATTGATTTATTCCATATTTGTTTGGTTTATTTATTAGGCAAACTCTAAAATGTTTGCTATCTGGAAATCCACATATTTCTTCATCAATTACAGTAAGTTCCCACCTATGTGATTAATTTGTCCAAAAAATTTAAATGTATATTGAAAACTACATAAGTCCAACAATGCTTAAATTCTATATACACAAATGGGTGCAGTAGCAAATGGAATGGTCAAATTGAAATTTATAAGCATACTTTAAGTATATACAAAAAAATTTAAGGCATAAGTGTTATTTTTGCAAAAAAGTAAATTGTTTAATGAATTTTTCATTTGCATTTTATGGAAATTCAATAAAAATCAAGACTTATGCATCTGCATATCTCTGAAACCACATAAGTTGAAATCATGTAAGTTGGGGATCTACTGTATTACATTAGAGCAATGGTTGTTAACTTTTTCGAAGTCACGGAACAGTTTTGATTATAAAGAAAATTTGCGGAACATTATACCTATCACTAAGATCATAAGAAAAAAAACAACAAAAATTTCCATGAACACGCATTTTACTAAAAATTATACATTACACATTAAATAATAGTAAAAAGAAACATTAATTAAAAAACATATATTCTTAAGAACTGTAACTCTCTTAAAAAAATGGAGCATTTTTAAATCAAGTTAAATGCAATGCCTGATCTAATTGTCATTTACATATTTGAGCAATATCAGATCTAATATGTGATAAAGCTACCCTCATTTCATCATCAATATTCCTAAATCTTTCACGTTTTTTACTTTTTATATTCATTAATGTTGAAAAGCCTAGCTCACACAAATATGATGTCGAAAACTGAAACTGTACCAAAATCTTAAGTGCTTTTATGAGTAAGTTTGCTCAATTACTATTTTTTTTTGAAAATGCAAGCTGAATCTTGTCTACATTATAAAATGTGTACTGTGTAATACACTAAGATCATTCAAGTAGGCCTTGCTTTCATAATTTTGGAACACTTGTAACACGTTCTTTAAACATCAGTGTTCTGAGAAACATCGGATAAGAACCACTGCATTAGAATATTGTATAGAGGAGGAAAACAAATTATTTAGATGATCAAGAAAGGATGTATTTTATATACAGTGAGTGATCGTTAATGAACAGTTTGGATAATGAACACTTTTGCAAAAGATTTTTATGTTTGGATAACGAACACTTCACAGAACAAATTTTGTTATCCGCAGACTGATGGAATGACAGGTGGGCCTGATGGCCATGTGGTAAACGTGTGGCATACCATCCTGGAGGATCCAGGTCTCGCTCCTCCAATTTTTCAGGAGGGGTCAGGCCCAGCCTGTTGAACCTCATTCTTCAACCATCCGTTAACCCATCATGTTGTTGGCCAGCCTGTGATGAGCTCTATAAGTGGCCACTGCCACATAAAAATATTTCATGAGGATATGACTGCTTAACTAACACTAATCTAACGGAATAACAGGCTGAGGCCTTAGTGTTCGTGGACTTATGGGTAAGGATGGGTTATAACAGTAGTTTTTCCCGATTAAAATGAACTTGGAAACAACTTAAAATGAATCAAAAATTTATTAAAGAAGGTAAGGGAGAGATTTTATAATATTTTGGTGTTAGAATGGTACCCATACCAGGTTGAGGTCAATATGCTGGGGATCTCTATAACGACAATGCTATTCACTTCCAAAAAATCCTGAAGAAGAGAGAGAAGCAATCGAAATTGGATAGATTTTTTAACGGAAAATAAACATAATAGATTAAAATGTAATGCGAATGATCGAATTAAAAAAATTCAATCTTGTAGCAATTTCTCATGTTATTATTCACAGGTTTGCTACAACGAATACCTTTATTTTGTCATCATCAGCTTCAATTAACTTTCCAGAATCTGGTGCATCTTTAATATTGAAATTGTCAGAATGAAATTTGCAAACCAGTTTTAGCACTGGCATTCTGTAGAATGTTAACACATTTTCTCCATACACTTCACATAATTTTTTTTTGCTTGAACAGCATTCTTGCCTTTTTGGTAATAAAAAAGCAAAACATCCAAAAATCTCCATTTTATTTTCCATTTTGATATGACACAAAAAAAAAAACTGCACAGAATTAAAAAAAATTTTTTATAAATAAACCTTGAAATGCCAGCTATCAAAATATATAATGACAATAGGCTGATTAAAAATACAATTAACAACTCTCATGGAAAAAACAAAATTTACTTTCTGAACAACTCAATAGTTTTGAACATTGGTGAAATGCCAGCTATCAAAATATATAATGACAATAGGCTGATTAAAAATACAATTAACAACACTCATGGAAAAAACAAAATTTGAACATTGTGCTTTGGTTTTCATTCTTTCTTAGCAAATTTTTCTATGTAATTTATAAAAAATTTACACATCAATAAAAACAGAACACTATGTAAAGAAAAGACAAAACATGTTTTTGTATAGTATATGCCAAAATAACTTCCAAACAATAGATTTACACACACATCATAACAGATTTGGGAAATGATGATGAGTAACATGGAGATTTTAATTTCCATGTTACTCATCATCACTTAAAAATGAAATATGGAAATCTCTATGATTGATTACCAATATATTAATAATAATTCAAAATAATATAAATATAAACAAAAAAAAATGGTTTATTGTGACAACATTTACAGTATATTTGACTGTGAATACCTGTATTCCAGCAATAATTTTACTTTTTATAATTAGATTATTAAGATTTTAAATCAAAATTTCAAATTTTTAATTACTTTTCTATACATTAAATATTTAATCTTAAATGATTGAAAATTGTAGCTTATTTTGTAGTTTCTGTGGGGGATCTTATTGAAGAAATTTTTGTGTGTTTCGACATCAAATTCCTGATATCAAAATTTCAAATTTTTAATTACTTTTCTATACATTAAATATTTAATCTTAAATGATTAAAAATTGTAGCTTATTTTGTGGTTTCTGTGGGGGATCTTATTGAAGAAATTTTTGTGTGTTTCAACATCAAATTCCTGACACCAATTTCTGGTGTCGGAGAGTGTTGAAAAACTGCTTGTGCACCCGTTTATAATGCTGATACATCAGGTCTGACACCACGAGCAGTTTAGACCATGTTGCTCCAGCACCGTGAAGAATATTTAGATGAGCATACATCGGGATTGTGGGCTAAAAACTATGAGCAATGTGTCAGGTTCAATAGTGAAGTGAGAAATCCAGAAACAATCAACAGTTGAAAAACTGCTTGTGCACCCGTTTATAATGCTGATACATCAGGTCTGACACCACGAGCTGTTTAGACCATGTTGCTCCAGCACTGTGAAGAATATTTAGAAAGGGCATACATCGGGATTGTGGGCTAAAAACTATGAGCAATGTGTCAAGTCCAATAGTGAAGTGAGAAATCTCACATGAAATATGTGATTCATCTGACTATAATTATGTTGCTGATACATGAAGGATCGATCATCTTCAATTCTGGTCAGAAGTCAATTATAGTACTATTACTCCAAACCATGAAGAATACTATTATATTACAATACTCTTCATGATTTGGATGATTCTGCTCTTCTAAAACTTGATGGCAGTGGTCGTGGTAAGGCTGAAATCTGTGAGTATGTAAGCATTTAGAACAGAATAATGGCTTACACCGATCTCCTGACCATTCACCCTACTGCTTAAATAAAGATTAATAGGAAAAGATGCAAGGATGAAAGTTGTTGTGGTCTCATCAGTTGCTGTTTATGAGCAACCTATCTTTGACATTGTAGAACACTGCCAGTTTCAATGAACTGATGTATGATAGATCTAAGTATTCATAATAATTAATAGAATTGATTTATATGATCAATTTCACTGGAATACTATCATTCCATATCCGTTCACTGAAATTAGATTTTTCATTCACTACTGTTCTCAGTGCTGTACAATTGCCAGGTTATGAATTAAACTACTTTTTTATTAAAAAAATATTAATTTATTTTTACAATTCACAAAAAATTACTAAAACAAAAGTTTATATTACAACTTAAAATTCTATTGCTAAAACTATTTACATCAAAAATTCACTGCTCTTTGTAATATGCATCTTTGGCCAAAGAGCAGTGAATTTTTGATGTAAATAGATTTAGCAATAGAATTTTAAGTTGTAATATAAACTTTTGTTTTAGTAATTTTTGTGAATTGTAAAAATAAATTATTTTCTTAATAAAAAAGTAGTTTAATTCATTCCCTGGCACTTGTGCAGCACTGAGAACAGTAGTGAATGAAAAATCTGTAATTTCAGTGAACAGATGTGGTATGTTAGTATTCCAGCTAAGTATTCTTGTTGAGGGATGTCTGCTGTTTGAATGTCCTTCCTGACAAAGTAGAGCTGCAGCAGCAACATTTGTATTACAGTACCATAGCATATGACCATGGCAATCATTTCATTAAATGTGTACTCAACCATTGTATTATACATGTATACTGAATTGCACATGTGTGAATGTGGCTTTTTATGCCAATTGAACAGGAAGATGACACTGTTGTGAAAATCTCCAGAAATTTCCAGAACTGGATATGGAAGGGCATGTGAAACAATTTGCATGTAAAAACATTTCTGTTTCATTTTTGAGTGAACTAATCATCCAATTTTGATATTTTTTTAGAGTATTCAGAATTGAATACTGAAAAAGTTTGTAATTTGAAATTTTTCTCTATCTATTATGATTTGTGACAGGATTTGCAAGTATGCTCATTTTATATAATCAGCTCATTTGAAGTTTACCATCAGATAGCCCCATATTTGTTGGCATTAACAGATTTTTGAAATTATGAAAATTATTAAATTATTTGTAGGGGTACAAATTTTTCTTCTATCCTGTATATGAGATGAGACTATTTTTGTATATATTAGGATTTTCCAATATAAATTATAAAATTTATAAAAAATACATGTAAAAATTATACAAATGAAGTAAGAACAAGATAATAAATATAAAATATTAATAAAAATGACAATATTTTATTAAATTTAAGTAATTTTTTAATAAATTATATGACAACTTCATTCAACAAAAAAGTTATGTAATGCTTCATTTTTTATAAATTATTTTTGAAAATACAGTATAGTCTGAATTTCTTCATTCATGGCTTTTGTTCAGAGGATATGTTGCTATCTAAAAATATCAATTATTCCATTGGATGATTTCAAGATTTCATATTTAAAAAATGTGTTTTCTGTGGATTGCATATGCCAAATGAAAAGGTGTGAAAAAAATAAAATTCCATAAAAATGCTTAAATTGTTAGAAAAAAGCAAAAAATACAATAAATTCTGAAAATTTCAAAATATTTTGATGACAATTAGGTGATTTCACAATTTCAATTTTTTTGTATATTGATTAGGTTTATTTTAAAAAAATCTCCAGCATTGAAAGGGTTAATGAGTCAATTCATTTCATTATCTTTAGCAATTAGAAGAAATTTTAATTTTATGTAAGTATGCATGACAATGCAAATATACAATATATATGATACATATTATAAATTAAATGATAATATATAAAATAATTAAATAATTATATACAGGGCCAGCAGAAGTGGGTGTGCAGGTTGTACACTACACAAAGGCACTAAACTATAGGAAGTGCCAAAAAATGATTGGAAAATATTCACAATGAAAAAATTTTTAATTTTTTTAAAAATAATTAATATTTTGCATTAGTTAACTATAAACAACAGAGTTCTGCTGCTTCTAATAACACAAGAAATCACAATGAGCACTTGAAGCAGGATAAATACACTATTTTATTATTAGATATAATTTTATTAGTATATGTAATATATATTATATATATCTGGTTTACGGAAAATTCGCCCCGAGCACGTTTCGCCCCCGGAACATTTTGCCCGCTGTAAATAATGAATAGGCTACAAAATTGCAAATTTAGTCAACTCTCGATATCTAGAATTTTTATTGAAATCCCAGCCCCTTTAGTGGATATTCGATGTTAATGATCTGTGACTGTTTACAAATTAAGCCTAATTAATTAGCAAAAATTAAAGTGAAATCTCCTTAATTTTGATTTAAATTTTTTGATAATTTTACAATTAAATACATTTTTATTGTCTTTCTAAAGATGTAAAAAATTTTTCCGAATTTTATTTCTTTTATAACTTTTCGTTCATTATATGAGATTGGAGAAATCACGATTTTCTATATGAAATCTTAGCCATCCAACGAAATGTTTGATATTTTTTGATAGTGGCAAGTCATGAATAAAATAAGGTACGAATGAAGAAAATTAGATACCGGTAATATTTAAAAAAAATTATCGATAAAACACTCAGTACAGTGTGTAAGTAGTTCAGCCAAATAAATTTAAAATATTGTAGATAACAGAAAAATATTGATTAATTCTGTTAAAATAAACAAATATATATATCATTCATAATTTTACTATTATTCTAGTCTGTCGAAATTATGGAGCAGCGTAGTAAAGAAGTTGTGTTAACAAAAAGTAAAATTAATGATAGAATAAATTCTATTGACATTGAAACATTTGCAAAGAAAATTTGACGAAATATTTTTTTTATTTTCAACAGATCTGAATTAGTACTTTGAAACTTAACAATACTAAAAATAAGCTTGCCATAATTGAAATAAATTATCTTTCTGATTCATTTACAAACTATTTTTATTTCATTTGGAATCATCGAGTTAGTAAAAGTTAAAACTGTACAAGGTCTTTAGATATTCTATCAATTTCATCTGAATCTGAAATAAAAATGGAATACTGAAGTTCTTTACTGTAGTTATTCTTAAAACAGACTCATATCAAATACGATTGGCCATATAAATTCTTTAATGAAATGCTTTTTCCCTATTCAGGTTCTATGATGTGTATTCATGCCATGGAAATAGAATAAAATGTGATAAAAAAGTATTTAAATTCATTCTGACTTTATTAATTGAGCTATTGCAGATCAGTTCTTTTTGCAGTTACTAGTTGAAAGTACCAACTTTTGATAGTGGTTCCTAAATTTTTTCAATTGCCAAAGTATTTTTTTAAATTATGTTTTTACAAACATTGTTTTAAATGGAACAATTTAGCAGAATTTGGATTTTTTATTATTCTATCCTGTCATTTTATAGTCTAATAAATCAAAGTTATTCCAGTTTTGGGATAAGATAAATGATACTTTTGAAATTTTAAATAAAAATCAAATTTTTCATATGATGAGCTAAAAATGATTAAAACTGAAAAAAATATTGTAGATAACAGAAAAATATTGATTAATTCTGTTAAAATAAACAAATATATATCTTTATCATTCATTTTTTTGTTTCATTTTCACCAATATTTAGGAGAAAAATGCAAAAAATGAAAGGAAAACACCATGTAGCCATTTAAATGGATGTGGCACTTTTATTGTTTTAATGCAGCCACTTGCTTCCTGAGAAATTGTGGCCAACCCTTCTTTACCCTGACGCACATGGTATTGAAATTGCTACAGTAAACCAGTTGCAGTTCAATTAGAGCGACATACAGAATGCTGTAGCTATTTATATGGAATGGAAGAAAAGTTTGTACCTCCAAATAACTTGATACCTATCATAAATTTCGAAAATCTATTAATGCCAACAAATAAGAAATCATGGCTGGGCTGTCTGATGGTGACCTTTGAATGAACTGATTATGCAAATGAGTATACTTGCAAATCCTATTTTATAAACTGTAACAGATAGGGAAAAATTTCCCAATTACAAACTTGTTCAGCATTCAATTCTGAACACTAAAAAAAAAATCAAAATCAGATGAATGGTTCATTCAAAAATAATACAACGTAACATTTTTACATGCAAAGGGTTGATACTTATATCTGGCATGTAAACAAATCAACACCAAAACACAACATCCCAAATCAATAAATTGAAAGCACAGAGCCTGATCAATAAGCATGAATTAATCAAGAATGTGCTCAAAATGTCCTCCAGTAGCACCATAAGCTGAGCATGATGTTGGATGGAGTTCCTCACAGCCTTTAGTGTGTCAGTAGAAATCTTTGCAGTAATGAGGCAGTCTTGAAGATCTACTGTTGTTGTGGGAATATCATACACCTTTCTCCTTCAAATATCCCCAGAGAGAGAAGTCCAATGGAATGAGATCAGAAGATCAAGGTAACCAGGTAACAGGCCCACTATGTCCAATCCAGATTTCCGAACAGCTTATTCAAACACTGATGACTGCTGATTGCACAGTGATGAGTAGCTCCAAGATCTTGATATCACAACATCCTTGAAGGATGCTAACAGTAAGTTGTCAGCAAATTCTCTATAATTATACAAAGAATCAGATGCTGGCATCTCTCTGCAGTCAGTGTTCCCTCATAAAATATAGGCTCTATGATCTTATGATGCACAATATTACACCACACATTGACACCAACATTCTTGATGATTGATTTGTCTAAGACATTTTGAATTTGTATCAGCCCAATAGTGAAGATTACATTTGTTGACAATTCCATCACATGAAATATGTGATTCATCTGACTATAATTATGTTGCTGATACATGAAGGATCGATCATCTTCAATTCTGGTCAGAAGTCAATTATAGTACTATTACTCCAAACCATGAAGAATACTATTATATTACAATACTCTTCATGATTTGGATGATTCTGCTCTTCTAAAACTTGATGGCAGTGGTCGTGGTAAGGCTGAAATCTGTGAGTATGTAAGCATTTAGAACAGAATAATGGCTTACACCGATCTCCTGACCATTCACCCTACTGCTTAAATAAAGATTAATAGGAAAAGATGCAAGGATGAAAGTTGTTGTGGTCTCATCAGTTGCTGTTTATGAGCAACCTATCTTTGACATTGTAGAACACTGCCAGTTTCAATGAACTGATGTATGATAGATCTAAGTATTCATAATAATTAATAGAATTGATTTATATGATCAATTTCACTGGAATACTATCATTCCATACCGTTCACTGAAATTAGATTTTTCATTCACTACTGTTCTCAGTGCTGTACAATTGCCAGGTTATGAATTAAACTACTTTTTTATTAAAAAAATATTAATTTATTTTTACAGTTCACAAAAAATTACTAAAACAAAAGTTTATATTACAACTTAAAATTCTATTGCTAAAACTATTTACATCAAAAATTCACTGCTCTTTGTAATATGCATCTTTGGCCAAAGAGCAGTGAATTTTTGATGTAAATAGATTTAGCAATAGAATTTTAAGTTGTAATATAAACTTTTGTTTTAGTAATTTTTTGTGAATTGTAAAAATAAATTAATATTTT